>CM076575.1:132347870-132510285 GCA_034641835.2 Pinus albicaulis
TTTTAAACCCATAATACCCCATGGTATCATTTAATGATTTGATCAACAAATCCTCCTGCTGCTCCAAGCCTTCTATGCATTTCAGATATTCTTCAATGGTCCTTTCTTCAGTCTCTTCAAGATGCCCAATTGATTTATCAATTTCCAGCTCCTGGCCACCATCATAATTTAAATCTCCTCTGTTTCTAGTATGTTGGAAAACAAAACTCTTTTCCAACTGTGCATGGAAATTTTCAAAATATCTAGCTGTCCTATTTTCCTCCTTAGTGACAACATCAGTAGTTTGTCCTCCTCTACATGTTTTTCCTGCAAACATACAACCTTTGTCAGATGTAGAGTCATTTGAAATCTTAGTCTCACTTGAAGTTTCAGCCTTCAAGTCCTTCTCCAAATACTCAATCATCTTGAGTAATCTCTCTTTCAGCTAAGCATTTGTCATTTGCTCTTTCTTCATTTGTAGCCTCTGCCACTTCACCTTATTCTTCATGAGCCAACCAACTCTCTAGCTTTCCTTTATCATTAGTTCCAATTTGTTGAAATACTCCCAGATCTCAACTATCTCTTTCCAATATTCTTCATCAGTGAGTTTCTTCCTTAGGCCATTTGTTTTGGCATCTTCCCTCACTCTTCTGTTGTGGCCTCTCTCAAAACCTCTGCAATCTCTGCTATGGCTATCAGTAGCCATTTTCTCCTCCATGAGTTCTTCACTCACAAGTTACAGTAAGCCTCTGCAACAACAAGCTCTCTTGCTGCAACTTACCTCACCAATCCCTTCCTCCGGATCCGGCTTTTGGCAAGTACTGGTCCCCTTCTGCTGGAACCTTCTGAGCACTCTCTTCTACTCTCTCTAGGCTTCACTATGCAACTTCTCTCAAGAACACATCTGTTCTTCTTTCATCCAAGCTCTATTGGGAATCCTCCAGGTTCTACCACACTCAGAATTCCTTGCTGGATTCTTTCATCATTGCTCTCAAAGCTGTGATCTACCTTTGCTGAGATTTCTTCCTCAATTGCTTGCACTCTGCATTCTACAAACAAGTCCTTCAAACCAGAGTCAAATAAGGCTCATCAACTCACCTCCCAAGATCCCTGAATGATCTTTCTTCTTCTTTCACCTGCACTGCATCTCTATCTGCTACAATCTTCAAGACACTCTGTCTTCAACTCCAGATTCTGCACATCTGGGGACCTTCACTGCATATCTAATCTGATGCAGGGGCATTAGACACTAGCCAGCAATGTAGGAGGTTTTTCCACATGTTGTAGCCAGGAGAGTTCGAGAACAGTGAATTGTAACAGCTAGGTGTCAATACCTCAGCTAACTGTGTTATTTAGGTTAGTTAGAATTTGTAGAAGTCGAACAGTTAGGTTTGATCCATCTGTCATATTTCAATTAGTTGAATTACTGTAATTAGACTGTTGGTTTTCTAACCGGTCCTCACTAAAGAATCGAAGAGTCACTCTGTAATGTATATAATTGTATCCTTTGGATGTATAGTGGGAGGAATAATAGAGAAATTTCGGCAATAAACTCTGTACATTGTCGATTGCTTCCAATTAAATGAATTTTGCTTTGTTGATTATCTAATTGCTTTGAAATGCTAATTGCGTGGAGATTCATTTGATTGCGAGGAAATTGTGTATTAGGAATTCTGTCCTCTGTCTCGAATTCCTGTAAATTGTTGGACAACCCTATGAAATTATCCCACCGCAGGCGAGGCCTGTGTAGTGAAATAGTGATTGTGGAATTTTGTTTAATGTTGGTGAGATTCTCGTATAAATAAAAATTACGTTTTTTGTGTTAATTGAATTCCCCAACCGGAGGTTGAACCCGTAGTTAATAAAAGAAGATAACCGAAGGAGAACGCAACCCCGACTTAACCTTGGTTGAGCACTGTAGCAAAACCACGGCAGATTGCCCCCCATCGCACCACTTTTGCGGCGTAGGTGGTATTTTCTAAATTGGAGCGATTCCATACAAGAATCGACACGTGGCAAGGGACCCGTTTCAAAACTGCTGGTTAAAACGCGCCATCGAACGTTAACCCTCGGACCAAGATGCCGCACGATATTCGTATAGGCCGTCGATCTGGAGTGTCACCATCGGACAGTGGACGCTTCACGAAGATGTGTGAAGTTTAATAAAAGAGCCCGGTTTATAACCCAGGTACGACGCGCTTTTGATTGGACCGTCGATACATAGGTGGGACCTAGAGCCGCGAGCTTGTTCCAAGGAATAAATGTTTATAAAGTGGTTATTAATATAAAGTTGGGTATATAGATGAAAAGTTCATGAAATACGTTTATTTATCAATTCTGTGAAATAGACAAATAAATACAGTGAAAGTAAAAGAGGGCCACGGAGACCAAGAATGGGGTTATAAGAATTGGGTTACTGACAGAGCCACGTCACCGTTGACCAGCGCTCCTTGGGACAGACTTTCAGCGTAGTTGCATCATTTGTGGTATTAGAGCAAGTTGTTTGAAGTTGTTTTGCTGACATGGCAATCCGAGTTGGTAGAGGTACTGGCAGAAGGAGACCTATTGCCAACGCTGAGGTGTTGGGGATGTTGCAGAGTGTCGAGGCCAGAATAGATGCCATGGAGCAAAGACAACCCAGAGATCCTGAAGACATCAACGAACCTGAGACAGAAGAAGCAGAAGAAAATGTTGAAATTCCTCTTGACATGAGGCTCCTTAGAACCATTCTAGGGTCTGCAGTTAAGCCTAGGATTGAAGTGTCAAGCTATGCAGGGGGACTGAATCCAGAGGAGCTGGTGGAATGAATAAATGAAATGAACAAATTCTTTGATTATGAAGAGATAAGCGAAGATAAGAAGGTCAAGTTTGCAGTGACAAAGCTGAAAGGACATGCTGCACTTTGGTGGGATGGAGTGCAGGCAGAAAGGAGGAGAGTTGGCAAGAAACCTATCAAGAGCTAGACCAGAATGATGGCTAAATTAAAAGGTAAATTCTTGCCCAGTGATTACCAGCTGACATTGTATAAACAAATTCAGAACCTGAGACAGAGGTTGCTGACAGTAAAGGAATACACAGAGGAATTCTACTGAGTAAGCATAAGGGCTAGGCAATTCCAAGACACACCAGAGAAGACTGCTAGATATGTGAATGGTCTCAAGCTGGAGATCCAAGATGAGATTGGTCTTCTGTCTTCTAAGACAGTGGAAGAGGCCTATCAGATGGCCTTGAAAGTAGAGGAGAAACTCCTGAGGAAACAGTCTGCCAAGAAGAGAGGTACTTTCCGTGGGAAGGGAAGTTAGGGTGGTAGAGGAAAGCCTACACCCAGGAATGGAGCTGACAGTAGCTCACCTCAGAATGCATCTACAGAGGATGATGCAAAGGGCAGAAGGGGTTCTTACCAAGGAAGAGGAAGAGGAGACAGAGGCAGAGGCAAAGATTTGAGGTGTTATAGATGTCAAGGAGTGGGACATACGCACTATGAGTGTCCAGAGAATGTGGGTGCTGGTCCAAGAAATGTTGTTGTTGCCCAGGCTGGAGAAGAGGCAGAAATTGAAGAAGAAATTATTCCAGAGAGGGGAGAATCCTTGGTGGTAAATAAGATCCTGTTGAAGCAAGATAAAGAAGTCGCTGAGCCTGCACAAAGGAATACTTTGTTTAGGAGCATCTGCAAATTCCAAGGGAAATGCTGCCAGCTAGTCATTGATAGTGGTAGCACAGACAATCTGGTTTCCACTGAGGTGATAGAGAAGTTGAATTTGAAGACAAGGGAGCATCCAACTCCCTACAGGGTGTCCTGGCTGCATAAAGGGCACCAGCTGGTTGTAAAAGAACAGTGTGAGATAGAGCTGCAAATGGGCATGTACAAGGACAAATTTTTGTGTGATGTAATGCCCATGGATGTGTGTCATATACTGCTAGGTAGACCTTGGCAGTTTGACAGAGCAGCAGTGCATGATGGCAAGAAGAACACTTATAAGTTCTTCAAGGATGGGGTACACCATACATTGATACCCATGGAAGAAGGAGAGCCATCCAGTAGAGTGATTGATCCAAAGACCTTGTTGCTGAGCGAAAAGGAATATCTGCAGCAGATAGAAGATGAAGAGGTAAGCTTTTCTTTGGTCTATAAACCTAAGGTAGTTCTTACTTCTACAAATATTTCTGATTTACCAGTAGAGATACAAGAGATGTTAGACAATTACTGTGACATTGTTGTGGATGATTTACCTGATGAGCTGCCACCTGCGAGAAAGATCAGCCATCAAATAGATTTTATCCCTGGTTCAAATCTGCCAAATAAGGCAGCCTACAGAATTACTCCCAAAGAAAATGAAGAAATTAGGAGACAAGTACAGGAATTGGTGGACAAAGGACTGATTAGAGAAAGTTTGAGTCCATGTGTTGTACCAGCAGTTTTGAGCCCAAAGAAAGATGGATGCTGGAGGATGTGTACTGATTCCAGAGAAATTAATAAGATCACAATCAGGTACATATTCCCTTTGCCCAGAATTGAAGATTTA
The DNA here is from genome assembly GCA_034641835.2 of Pinus albicaulis. NCBI lineage: Eukaryota > Viridiplantae > Streptophyta > Pinopsida > Pinales > Pinaceae > Pinus > Pinus albicaulis. The sequence continues at coordinate 132,352,373 of CM076575.1, forward strand.
ATGGACTGTTTGAGTGGTGCTCAATATTTCTCAAAGATATATTTGAAGAGTGGATACCATCAGATTATAATAAGAGAGGGTGATGAGTGGAAAACTGCCTTTAAAATGAATGAAGGACTGTATGAATTGATGGTAATTCCTTTTGGTTTGTCAAATGCACCCAGCACTTTCATGAGACTTATGAATGAAGTATTGAAGGAATTCATTGGTAAATTTGTCATAGTATATTTGGATGATATATTAGTTTTCAGCAGAACTAAAGAAGAACATTTAAGGCATCTTAATCATGTTTTGAAGAAGCTGCACCAAGAGAAGCCGCTGATAAATTTGAAGAAATGCTCATTCATGAAAGAAGAGTTGGTGTATTTGGGTTTTTTTGTTTCTGTAGAAGGATTGAAGATGGACCCAGAAAAGGTTAAGGCAATTGTGGAGTGGCCTTCACCTAGGAATGTTTTTGAGGTAAGAAGTTTCCATGGACTTGCTAGTTTTTACAGGAAGTTTATAAGAAACTTCAGTAAGATTAATGCACCCATAATTAAAACAATAAAGAAGAGCAAATAGCCATTTAAGTGGACTGCTGAAGCAGAAATAAATTTTAAAATTTTGAAGCAAAAGATAACAGAGAACCCTGTTTTGATTCTGCCTGATTTTACTAAACCATTTCAAGTAAAATGTGATGCCAGTGGGGAATCCATTGGAGCTGTGTTGAGTCAGGATGATAGGCCTGTGGCATATTTCAGTGAGATGCTTAATGACACCAGGAGAAATTATTCCTCTTATGAGAAGGAATTCTATGCTATTGTTCAAGCACTGAAGAAGTGGAGACATTACTTGATGTCCAGGGAATTTGTATTATATTCTGACAATCATGCTTTGCAGTATATTGTACAGCAGCCCAAGTTGAAACATAAGCATGCTAAATGGGTTGAGTATCTCCAAGGTTTTAATTTTGTTTTGAAACATATAAGTGGCCAAGCCAATAAAGTAGCTGATGCTTTGAGTAGGAGACACTTGCTTGTTCAAGAAAATAATTTTGAGGTTGTAGGATTTGATTTTCTCAAAGAATTGTATAAAACAAATCCTGATTTTAAAGAAGCATTTGAGGCATGTAGTAACCCTGTTTTAACAGACAGAAGCCAGTGGCTGGATTATTTTCTGCAGGAAGACTTGTTATTCAGAAATAACCAAATGTGTGTACCAAAATGTTCCATGAGAGAAAATTTGATCAAAGAAAAGCATAGTGGTGGACTTGCTGGACACTTTGGTACTGATAAGACTTATGAGCAGCTAATTCTTTCTATTACTGGCCCAAGATGAGAGCAGAAGTGGTTAAGTTTGTGAAGAATTGCAAAATCTGTCAGTATGATAAAGGAAGGAGCCAGAATGCAGGATTGTACACTCCCTTGCCTATTCCAGACAGGCCTTGGGACATGGTGAGTATAGATTTTGTTCTAGGATTGCCCAAGACTCAGAGAGGGAATGATGTAGTCTTTGTTGTGGTGGCCAGATTCTCCAAAATGGAAAATTTTATTCCATGCTATAAAAATAGTGATGCCACCCATATTGCTAACTTGTTTTTCAAAGAAGTTGTTAGATTGCATGGGTTACCCAGGAGCCTTGTTTCAGACAGAGACACCAGGTTTGTGGGGCACTTTTGGAGGACACTGTGGAAGAAAATTGGCACCAAACTAAGTTTCAGCTCAGCTTATCACCCCCAGACTGATGGACAAACTGAGGTAGTGAATAAGAGTCTGGGAAATTTGTTGAGATGTCTTGCAGGAGAACATCCCAAGCAGTGCGATCATATTTCTCCCCAGGCAGAATATGCATATAATGACTCACCAAACAGGAGCACAGGGCAGAGCCCATTTCATATTGTTTATGGAATGCACCCCAGAGGGATATCAGAGTTAAGAAATCTGGGGAAGGCAGAACTGAGAAGTGCAGATGGTGAGGAATTTGCTTCAGAGATCCAGGCCATACATGAACAAGTGAAACAACAATTACAAGGCAGCAGCATCAAATATAAAACCAGAGCAGACTTGAGCAGAAAGTAAGTTCATTTTGAAGTAGGAGATTAGGTTTTGGCACACTTGAGAAAGGAGAGGTTCCCAAGGAAGCAATACAACAAATTGAAGTTCAAAAAGATTGGGCCATGCAGGATACTTAGAAAGTTTTCTGAAAATGCTTATGAGATTGAATTGCCACCTGATGTTGGAATATATCCCATTTTTAATGTTGCAGATTTGTACAAGTATAAAGATGATGGTGCAGAAGAAGGATCAGCCGTCAAGGAACATATTGAGTGGAAAGAGGAGCTACCTCCAGCACAACCATTGCAACCAGAGAAGATATTGGATAAAAGGGTGTTCAGAAGGACCAGAGGACAAGAGTACTTTTAGTACTTGATCAAATGGAAGGATAAGCCAAAGGAAGATGCCACTTAGATGACTGAAGAAATGTTGCAGAAGATAGGCAGATCAGTGGAAGAGCTCATGGACAGGAGCCCATGAAGAAAATTTCCCTCGAGAGTCTGATGCAGGGGCATTAGACACTAGCCAGCAATGTAGGAGGTTTTTCCACATGTTGTGGCCAGGAGAGTTCAAGAACAATGAACTGTAATAGCTAGGTGTCAATACGTCAACTGACTGTGTTATTTAGGTCAGTTAGAATTTGTAGAAGTCGAACAGTTAGGTTCGATCCATCTGTCATATTTCAATTAGTTGAATTATTGTAATTAGACTGTTGGTTTTCTAACCGGTCCTCACTAAAGAACCGAAGAGTCACTCTGTAATGTATATAATTTTATCCTTCGGATGTATAGTGGGAGGAAGAATAGAGAAATTTCGGCAATAAACTCTGTACATTGTCGATTGCTTCCAATTAAATGAATTCTGCTTTATTGATTATCTAATTGCTTTGAAATTTTAATTGTGTGGAGATTCGTTTGATTGTGAGGCAATTGTGTATTAGGAATTCCGTCCTCTGTCTCGAATTCCTGTAAATTGTTGGACAACCCTATGAAATTATCCCACCGCAGGCGAGGCCTGTGTAGTGAAATAATGATTGTGGAATTCTGTTTAATGTTGGTGAGATTCTCGTATAAAGAAAAATTACGTTTGTTGTGTTAATTGAATTCCCCAACCGGAGGTTGAACCCGGAGTTAATAAACGAAGATAACCGAAGGAGAACGCAACCCCGACTTAACCTTGGTTGAGCACTGTAGCAAAACCACGGCGGATTTACAAAGGTGGATTGCCCCCCATCGCACCGCTTTTGCGGCGTAGGTGGTATTTTCTGAATTGGAGCGATTCCATATAGGAATCGACACGTGGCAAGGGACTCGTTTCAAAACTGCTGGTTAAAACGCGCCATCGCACGTTAACCCTCGGACCAAGACGTCGCGCGATATGCGTACAGGCTGTCGATCTGGAGTGTCACCATCGGACGGTGGACATTTCACGAAGATGTGCGAAGTTTAATAAAAGAGCCCAGTTGATAACCCAGGTACGACGCGCTTTTGATTGGACCGTCAATACATAGGTGGGACCCAGAGCCGCAGGCTTGTTCCAAGGACTAAATGTTTATAAAGTGGTTATTAATATAAAGTCGGGTATATAGATGAAAAGTTCGTGAAATGCGTTTATTTATCAATTCTATGAAATAGACAAATAAATACAGTGAAAGTAAAAGAGGGCCACGGAGACCAAGAATGGGGTTATAAGAATTGGGTTGCTGACAGAGCCACGTCACCGTTGACCAGCTCTCCTTGGGACGGACTTTCAGCGTAGTTGCGTCATAATCAAATCTGAAATTTCTGTTAAATAGATTTAAAAACCAAAATTTCTTCATGTTTCAGTACATGTTCATTTCAAAAACTAATTTTCAAAGAGCTTATCTAGCTCTGATACCACTTGATCGCATGCCTACATGTTTAACCCACGTTTTGACCTTCTATGCATATAATTGCATCCCAATTTTTCAAATCCTTTACAAACTCTCAATCTTTGGTTTATAACCGAACCCAACATATATATATGGCTTTTAATATCCCGACTCCAATGAACCGAGGCCTAGCAATCAAATATATACCTTAGACTTACCCACAACAATTCTATAAACATAATGCGCCAATATATGAAGCTCTCCAATCAAATTTTACAACATCAATAAATCGTGAACTTATATTAAGCCCCTGGCATATATTTAATCAAACGTCAGCACCAACATAAAACAACCATCGCTCAGATCACATTATATGCGATCCCAGCCCCACAACCATTATACCTACCTTGGTTTAAATGTTGAACGGATCCAATGATACACACTGTGTCACGCTCCAAACCTCAGATGAGCGCTCGTTGATGGATATTGCGTTAATAACATGTACGAGGGTTAACCCTCAAAAGTTACACGATATAAATGGTATTCCAATACCACTCTTCACCACGTGTCAGGCAGAAAGGGATATCGCATTCAAAAAGGTGAAACAGCTTACCACCCTTAATCGCATGTGATACTGCCGGTTTCTAACACTCTGGTTTCACTATTCACGCTCTCGGTTCCGACTACTTTTTGACTCAAAGTTCTGAACCATTTATTTTAACATGGTTCCTCCACATTATAACGTAATATTCCCTCGCACATAGTTCATCACTTCTTTAAACACGCACAGGGTTAAACAATTTCTGGCATAATAAATCTCGCCTATCTATTCCGAAATTGAGCACACAAGGCTTCAAATTACAACACTCTACCACAGTATTACCATTAATCCATTAGAGGCGTACAGGACACCATACACATTCAACCACCACATTATCATGAATGTCGAATTCTATAAGGATTCCCGGAGCGCAATCAAGCCCCAACTCACATAATTCAATGCACACAGTTAATCATAGAGTTCCTCCTTTGTACAATAGATATACTCTATCTATTAGGAAATTAACCACACAGGTTCAAATTCACAATATTCAACCATAGTTTGCCAATTATCCACCAAATATCAGAGTTCCATTCACATAGTTGACTACAGAGGTCCAGAACATTCTCACGCATACCATATACATATCAAATCCTCAACACAAGAATTTAACCATCCATGAATTAACCATCCATGAATTAATCAATGCACATATAAGACTAAACAGGTTTCTTCATATAAATGAAACTACTTACAGCCTTCTGGTTCTCGGCCAGATCTTCTAAATTAATGGCCTTCTATTCTCCTACTCTACCTCTCCGGCTCTCTAACTCTATGCAGCTCTATGCAGGTCTCTCCAAGTCTCTGCCCTTGGGATTTATTTTTATACAAAACTGCTAAAGAATCGATTCAGATCCTTTGATGACTCAACAAACTCTTGAACTCCTATATTTCTAAACTTAGTCTAACTCCCTAATTGCTCTGAACTGACTCTTCACATTCTAATCGACTTCTCCTGTCCTCTAATCATGCGAGGGCAGTTACAATTCTTCTCTCTACATTTAACCAAAAATTACTCAAATATGAATAATTACATAAGAAACTAAAAACATGAGACCCCCCCTATGTTTATTTCTATACAGAGTATTGCCTTGAGCCTAATGCCCCTACATCAGACTCTCCAGGTTAAAATGATTCATGATCTCCTGATCATGTGCTTTCATCCTTGTCTTCCTGGATCCCGCACTTTTTTTTGTAGCTGGTCATCTGCTACAACATTCTTCTTTTGTAATTCTCCAGGCTTCCATATTTTATGCTACATCCTTCCACTTGCTATGCCTTCATAGTCTATGACTATCTTCTTCTTGTTGCTATTGTTTCTCTATTTTCTTGCTGCTGCCTTATTTTCAGACACTTTCACCATCAGTCTTCTTATCAATGCAATTTCTTCATCTAATATGTCTTCTAACTACTGTATACTACTTCCTCTGGATTGCTGGAATTCTAACTCTGCTTGCTAAGTTCCTAATTGCTGAACTCTTAATGTTGCTTCTATTCTAGCTCTAACTAACTTTTGCTGAGCCCTAGCTTGCTCAACCCTTACGGTTGCCCTAGCTCCTATGGTAGCTTGAGCTGTATCTGTAGCTCTTCTTACTGCCATACTTACTGCCACCCAATCATCCATACCCTCTTGTCTTCTGCTACAGAAAGACTCTTCCTGATTGTCACTCATGACAATTTCTTCCTTCTCTGCCTTCATTCTTCTTCATCTTCACATTCTGCAATCCCCAATTTTGAAATGGAGGTTCTCTCTCTTGCATTGAATCATGTTGATTCAGCATAATCCCCAACAATGTAATTTCTCCATTCCATGGATTAAAATCTTCCACATAATTCTCCTCCTCTTCTAATTTACTACCCAATGGTGTCAATTTTCTTTCAGCATCAACAGAATCTGCATTCACAAAACAATTGTCAAAACAAAATTCATAAGGCCTCAATGCCTCTTCTTCCTCTGCCGGCATCTCAGTATGCTGTCCTAAAATTATTTCCTTCTTAATCAAGACATCAGTATGCTAATTCCAATCCTTCAAACAATTCTCGAGACTGTCAGTTAGTCTCTCCTCCGCATCATCCTCTTCAAGGATGCCCCTCTATTCTAGTTCATAAAAATGAACTTTCTCCTTCTCATTCATCTCTTCCCTTGCAATCTGAACACCTTCTCTCTGTGTTTCTGTCCTCTGCTCATGCCACAATCCTGGCATCTCATCTAATGAAACATTTTCACAATCTTCACATGTCAAGTTTCCTGCTATCACTATCTCTTCAGCCTTCATTAGAATAGAATTCTGATCTTCCATCTTTGAAATAACTTCAGTTATCTGTCCATCATCTTTCATTTGGCCATTTAATAAAAGAAATCTGTCATTATCAGCATTAGTAAAAAATTGATCACCATCAGAAAAAACTGTCATGCCCCCATTGAAACAATCTCTTTCATTAAACAAGGAATTTATGAATTCCTTCTGCTGTAGTAATTCAATCTGATTTTCTTATGAAAGATACTCATCATATCTTGCTTGGAAACTTCCAGCTTCACTCATTAAAATTTCATTACATGAATTATCTTCTTCAATACCTGCATTCACACACAACTTGTCAGTTTTAAACCCATAAGACCCCATGGTCTCATTTGATGATTTGATCAACAAATCCTCCTGCTGCTCCAAGCCTTCTATGCATTTTAGAGATTCTTCAATGGTCCTTTCTTCAGTCTCTTCAAGCTACCCAATTGGTTTCTCAATCTCCAGCTCCTGGCCACCATCATAAGTTAAATCTCCTCTGTTTCCAGTATGTTGGAAAACAAAACTCTTTTCCAACTATGCATGGAAATTTTCAAAATATCTAGCTGTCCCATTTTCCTCCTCAGTGACAACATCAACAGTTTGTCCTCCTCTACATGTTTTTCCTGCAAACATACAAACTTTGTCAGATGTAAAGTCATTTGACCTCTTGGTCTCACTTTAAGTTTCAGTCTTCAAGTCCTCCAAATACTCAATCATCTTGAGTAATCTCTCTTTCAACTGAGCATTTGTCATTTGCTCTTTCTTCATTTGTAGCCTCTGCCACTTCACCTTCTTCTTCATGAGCCAACCAACTCTCTAAATTTCCTTTATCATCAGTTCCAATTTGTTGAACTACTCCCAGATCTCAGCTATCTCTTTCCAATATTCTTCATCAGTGATTTTCTTCCTTAGGCCATTTGTTTTGGCATCTTCCCTCACTCTTATGTTGTGGCATCTCTCAGAACCTCTGCAATCTCTGCTATGGCTATCAGTAGAAATTTTCTTCTCCATGAGTTATTCACTCACAAGCTGCACTAAGCCTCTGCAACAGCAAGCTCTCTTGCTGCAACTTACCTCACCAATCCCTTCCTCCGGATTCGGCTTTTGGAAAGTACTGGTCCCCTTTTGCTGGAACCTTTTGAGCACTCTCTTCTGCTCTCTCTAGGCTTCACTCTGGAACTTCTCTCAAGAACACATCTATTCTTCTTTCATCCAAGATCTGTTGGGAATCCTCCAGGTTCTACCACACTCATAATCCCTTGTTGGATTCTTTCATCATTGCTCTCAAAGCTGTGATCTGCCTTTGCTGAGATTTCTTCCTCAATTTCTTGCACTCTGCATTCTGCAAAAAAATCCTTCAAACCAGAGTCAAATAAGGCTCATCAGCTCACCTCCCAAGATCCTTGAATGATCTTGCTTCTTTCACCTGCACTGCATCTCTATTTTCTGCAATCTTCAAGACACTCTGTCTTCAACTCCAGATTCTGCACTTCTGGGGACCTTCACTGCATATCTAATCAAATCTGCAATTTCTGTTAAACAGATTTAAAAACCAAAATTTCTTCATGTTTCAGTACATGTGCATTTCAAAAACAAATGTTCAAAGAGCTTATCTAGCTCTGATACCACTTGATGGTATGCCTACATGTTCAACCCATGTTTTGACCTTCTATGCATATAATTGCATCCCAATTTTTCAAATCCTTTACAAACTCTCAATCTTTGGTTTATAATCGAACCCAACATATATATATATATATATATATATATATATATGGATTTTAATATCCTGACTCCAATGAACCGAGGCCTAGAAATCAAATATATACCTTAAAATTACCCACGACAATTCCATAAACCTAATGCGCCAATATATGAAGCTCTCCAATCAAATGTTACAACATCAATAAACTGTGAACTTATATTAAACCCCCGACATATATTTAATCAAACGTTAGTGCCAACATAAAACAACCATCGCTCAAATCACATTATATGCGATCTCGGTCCCATAACCATTATACGTACCTTGGTTTAAATATCGAACGGATCCAATGATCCACACTACATCGCGATCCAAACCTCAGATGAGCGCTCGTCGACGGATATTGCGTTAATAACATGTACGAGGGTTAACCCTTAAAAGTTACGCGATATAAATGGTATTCCAATACCACTCTTCGCCAAGTGTCAGGAAAAAAGGGATATCACATTCAAAAAGGTGAAACAGCTTACCACCCTTAATCGTACGCGATACTGCTAGTTTCTAACACTCCAGTTTCACTGTTGATGCTCCTGGTTCTGACTACTCTTTGACTCAAGGTTCCGCACCATTTATTTTAACATGGTTCCTCCACGTTATAACATAATATGCCATTGCACATAGTTCATGACTTCTTTAAACACGCATAGGGTTAAACAATTTCTGGCATAATAAATCTCGTCTATCTATTCCGAAATTGAGCACACAAGGTTTCAAATTACAACACTCTACCACAGTATTACCATTAATCCATCAGAGGCGTACAGGACACAATACACATTCAACCACCACATTATCATGAATGTTGAATTCTATAAGGATTTCCAGAGTGCAATCAAACCCTAACTCATAGAGTTCAATGCACACAGTTAATCATAGAGTTCCTCCTTTGTACAATAGATATACTCTATCTATTAGGAAATTAACCACACAGGTTCAAATTCACAATATTCAACCACAGTTTTCCAGTTATCCACCAAATATCAGAGTTCCATTTACATAGTTGACTACAGAGGTCCAGAACATTCTCACGCATACCATATACATATCAAATCCTCAACACAGGAATTTAACCATCCATGAATTACTCAATGCACATACAAGACTAAACAGGTTCCTTCATATAAATGAAACTACTTACAGCCTTCTGGTTCTCAGCCATATCTTCTAATTTAATGGCCTTATATTCTCCTACTCTGCCTCTCCAGCTCTCTAACTCTATGTAGCTCTATGCAGGTCTCTCTAGGTCTCTGCCCTTGGGACTTATTTTTATACAAAACTGCTAAAGAATCGATTCAGATCCTTTCATGACTCAAAAAACTCTTGAAATCTTATAGTTCTAAACTTAGTCTAACTCCCTAATTTCTCTGAATTGATTCTTTACATTCTAATTGACTTCTCCTATCCTCTAATCATGCGAGGGAAGTTACAATTCTTCTCTCTACATTTAACCAAAAATTACTCTAATATGAATAATTACATAGGAAACTAAAAAAATGAGACCCCCCTATGTTTATTTATATACAAAGTATTGCCTTGAGCCTAATGCCCTTGCATCATATAGACCCATCTCCTTATGGAATGTGATTTAAAAAAATTTGTTCACAATTCTCGTGCGTCAGCTCAAGCCTCTAATGGTCCATTTGATAAGTCCAGAGAAAACAAGCTTTGTGGAAGGGAGGCAAATCATGGACGGGATTGTAGCAACGCATGAAGTTATACACTCGCTCAAAACCAATAAAATGTTAGGAATGTTGGTTAAAATGGACTTATCTAAGACCTATGATCGAATTTGTTGGAGATTTCTCTTCGGGACATTAGAGGCATTTGGTTTTTCGAAAGCATGGATTCGATGGTTTAAGGCAATGGTTTCCACCCCATTCTACTTGATCTCATTGACTGGTACACCAATGCAAATGTTTAGGATGTCACAGGGCCTGCACCAAGGAGATTCATTATCCTTATTCTCATTTATCCTAGCAGATGAAGGTGTGTGAATATCTATCCAATAAATCGAACGATCGAGATTGATTTGCGGGCTGAGGATCCCGAATACGAATATTGTCCCCAAACATCAGCAGTTTGTGTATAAAAATTTACTATTTTGGGAGCCTTCTGCGTGGGAAGCTCATGGTCTTAGACTAGTGTTGGAGGACTTCCAAGCAATGTCAGGTATGCTCATAAAGAACAAGAAATCCAATTTATATTGTTTTCACACTCCCCCTTAGGTGCAGTGGCATCTATCTCACTTTTTGGGGTTTCAAATTGGCAGCCTTCCCACTAAATACCTTGAAGTCCCTTTTGTGATGAACCCCTAGAGACTCATATGCTGTAAGGAGTTATGTAGTAAATTATCGAAGAGATTAGTTAATTGGTCCTTCTGAGTGCTCAATCTACGAGGGCAAGAAATGCTTGTTAAATCTATTCTCCAGGCCATTCCTATCTGCCAGGTGATGGTCCCACCTGCTCCTAAAACCATTTATTCTGAAATAGTGACCCTGTTTAGGAAATTTCTTTAGCAAGGGTCTGGGATTGAAAATAAGTGGGCATTAATATCATGGAAAAGCTCTGTCTCCCTTCGTGGGCATTAATATCCTTCTTCTTATGTTGGGAAACTTCCTCTTCATTGGGAAATAGGCCCATGAGTCGGCCTACAGAGTTCTGATAAGAAAACATAAACCCTACCATCACACCAATAATCCCTGCTGTCACCATAGACGTCCTCTTAAGTTTTAGTTTCCACCTACGAGGTAACCAAATAGCACGGAGGCGCTGGTGATGGTTTTCATCCAGAGGTAATCGAGGAAGCTGAAATTGGCCACTATCTTCATAAATTGTGGGTTGTTGTCGATTACCGGGTATTCTGGCTTAGGCAGCTTGCCAATGTTGATATGTCTTCAACCTCATTTTCTCCGTCTGATTTTATCTCTGATAAATCTCTTTCTCTCTTTGGTCCAATTTCGTGTTGCTGTAACAATGACCTGTCTCCAACCCTCAGTTTTTTTACTTCCCCTCTTCTTTTTCAGAATTTTGCCGCCTCTTTGAATGAATTGTGTTGATTTCTAATTTAATGGAGCGAATTCTCTTAATTCTTAATTTAAGACCATTAAAATGTTTAAATTTTTAAATTTAAATAATTCAAATGATAATTTAGGATTTTAAGACAAAATATTCATTTGGCTTAAAAAAATGTTTTGGAGTATCTTTATATGCTAGTGATATAATTGTTGTTATTGTTTAATCATTTAGTGTTTTTATCAATAATTAAGCAACCTTATTAATTAATGAGGATTATTACTAATTATTTTTATTCATAAGGATTATTTTAAGATATTTGTGCCAGTGTAAGTCTAAAATAATCCAATATACAATGGTGTCTTTGAGTACAAATTAAATTATAGAGGGTAGTGATGAGTTTTCTAATTAAAATTCCTATGGTTAGAGGGAAAAGTAGCAAAGAATATCCATCCAATATGAAAGTAACATTCAAATAAGTGCACTGTAAAGACAACATAATCCTTGTAGCATGATAACATGTACAAAACAAACACATGAACTCAAAGAGCTATAAAATAAGTATATTATAATTCATTTGATATGTGAATCAAGTGTCGGAAAGTAAATCATAGAGACACTATACCATGGGCTACCCTATCAAGTGCATGTAGTGGGAGTGCTCTCAAGTATGAAATGGATGAGGGAAGATGATGAGAAGTTCTTGACACCTATGTAGTAAATCCACCCTCTAGAATGAGGACTTTCACCTCTCCTTTATAGAACAAAATATGAAGATAGAGAATGTAATCGACGAAATAGAAGAGGATCAAATTGTGGGTTAAAGGCAAATGTGCTAGATCATTTTGGATGTCACAATTTCTCTCTAGTGAATTTTCTCTCTTTCAAAACTAGGTTTGTTGAAAGCAGACATCTCCTCAAAACACTTTGTAGCTAATGTTTTCCCTTTAATTGACAATTGTGTTTAAAGTATCTTTAGTGAGGCACATGTCTTCTAAAATATGTGTTATTTTAGCACGTAATACTCAGAATAGTGCATTAAATGTATGAGCAACAAGTCAACACTACTTCTCCATGATATCTATTTTTTTCTTATTATGAAGTTCCAACCTACTAGAAATAGTTCAGTATGGTGCCCCCTTTGTAATAACTTGTTGTTTTCCTTTAGTAATCATATATATCTATTGATTGTTGTTTGTATGGATGAAATACAAACATTTCCTAGAATGATCCTCCTTGAGCACACCCTCTCCAAGACTGTTCACTGTTTGCATGGTTGAAACACGAAATATGCCAATAATAATCCCTTTTGACTACATCACCTCTCAATATTTACCTTTCTCATTGTAATAATTAACATGTGTGGATGAAAATAGGTCTAATTTGACTTCATGAAGAAAAGAAACCATGCATATATGGCTAGGTTGAATTTCATCATGTGGAGTTTCCAAGAAGAGGCTCACATGCAAGGTGTGGGAATAAAGGTTTATTTTCTCTAAAATAGTATGATGCCTAGAGAGGCTAAAATAAAAAAGGATAAGGTGTATAAAAATAGAAAAAGGTCCTCAAGCAAGGCATTGCTTCCTAGGCTAGATTAGAGCTCTAAGCATCCTCCAATGCCCTAACTATCACACCAAGAGGGAACCCTTTAAGCTCCTTTGACTTGAGCATTTCTTGAAGGTTTGCACTTTGTAGTTCATCATTCAAAACCTGTTATCTTAACTATAAATGATCATTGGATGAGCCTTTACCACTGTATATCTCCCAAACCTTAGTCTCTTATAGTATTTCTCTCAAAAAAAATTTCATGGAAAGTCACCCTAGCTTCTCCCAAAGCTCACACTTTAATTGAATCTTTCCTTGCCTCACTTTGAAGCCTAGTATAAACACATCAATCAAAAGTGAGGGATTTTGGAAGTTTTGATCTTAGGCATTCATCATTTTTTAATATTCCTAAACCCAAGGTCATCTTTCCCTCAAGCCTTTCTTGGAGAGTCCTTCTTTTACTTCTAAAGCAGGGAACCTATTATATGATCCTCTTCTTTGAATGGGCATTGGAAATAACATTGTGTGTCGTTATTGGTCTCATCATTCTAGTAATTTCCCTATACTAAGACTCCTCCCATCAGTGAAAGTTCATAAAGAGCAGGGGAAATTGAATGAGGTGACAGTGGGTCCTTGTCCCATTATTTCCACTTGATCTAGTAGTAGTCCCTTTGGAACCCCTCCTAGGACCCTTGCTAAATTAAGCACTAATATTTTTCAAAAACAAGTATAAAGTAGATGGCTCACTTGACAAGAATAAAGCTAGGCTTCTGGAAAAATGTTTTACACAAAAAGAAGGTGTCTATTATGAGAGAAATTTCCCCCCCATAGCAAATGGGATACCATCTGGACACTCTTTGCCCTAGAAACTCAAAAAGTTGGAAAGTCCATCAAATGGATGTAAAAACTGCTTTCTTGAATGGAGATATGAAAGAGAATGTTTTTGTGTCCCAACCAGAAGGATTTTTTTTGAAGGGTTAGGAACATAAAGCATGCAAGCAGTAAAATCCTTGTATGGCCTCAAGAAAGCACCACGAGCCTGGTATAATAAGGGGTTAGGGGAATAGGGGCCTAGGGGTTAGAGGTTTAAGGTTTAGGGGAATAATGAGTTAGTGGTTAAGGAGTTAGGGATTGGGGGCTTAAGGGTTAGGGGATTTAGGCGCATTTAGGGGTTAGGGGCATAATGAGTTAGTATTTAAGGGATTAGGGATTGGGGTTAGGGGAATAATGAGTTAGTGGTTAAGGGTTTATGGATTGGGGGGTTAGGGGTTAGGGGATTTTGGCACATTTAGGGGTTAGGGGAATAATGAGTTAGTGGTTAAGGGATTAGGGATTGGGGGCTTAGGGGTTAGGGGATTTAAGCACAGTTAGGGGTTAGGTGAATAATGAGCTAGTGGTTAAGGGATTAGGGATTAGGGGCTTAGGGGATTTAGCAGTTAAGGATTTTAGAGGTTAGGGGTGAGGGGTTAATGGGTTAATGGTTAAGCGTTAACGATGTAGGGGTTTTGGGGTTAATGGGTTAGGGGTTTAGGTGTTAGTGGTTTAGGGGTTTAAGGGTTTAGAGGTTTAGGGTTTAGGGGGTTAAATGGGTTAGGGTTTTAGGGGTTTAGGGGGTTAAATGGATTAGGGGTTGGGAATTAGGGCTTAAGGGGTTAGGGGTTAAGGGTTAAACATTTAGGGTTTACGGGGTTAAATTTGTTTAGGGGTTTAAAGGTTTAGGGGGTTAGGGGATTTAGCAGTTAAGGATTTTAGGGGTTAGGGGTTAAGGGGTTAGATGTTTAGGGTGAGGGGTTATAGCCATTTATTAGATGAACAAGGCACAATATAGTTGTAGTAACCATAACTTAGTCAAGTTGTTATAGTCAAGGCAAGACTTGGTTGGGTCCCCAAGTTCCAAAAAAGTAAGGGTAATTGTGAGGGAATGATAACTAAGGAGTGTCAGTATGTGCCAAGGAATGAAAAGGCATGCTAACACATGCTAGAAATTGTCAATGGATGTCTAGGAGTGTTAGGGAGTGCCAGGACATTGCAAGGGAGAACTAGGTCAAAATGCATGGAAATGAATGAATAAGAGTGTGTGCGAAGTAGTGTCAACGAATTCCAAGTGTCTCAAGGATAAAGTGTGTTAGGAGAAGGCCATAATAAGACTTGTAGGAGGTAAGCCTATGGTTACATAAAGGGTTGGAAAAAGTAGTTTTTGACAAAGGGAAACTTTGGGTTGGGCACAACATTGATTTTCCAATGACTTGGCTGGGTTCCCAAGTCGCAAAAAAAGTAAGGTTATCTATGATGGCATGAAAGCTAAGGAATACCAAGGTGTGTCATGGAATTCCTAGAAGTACTAACACATGTTAGGCAGTTACAAGGCATGATAGGCATGCCAATATGTGGCAGGTGCCAGGGTGTGGCATGAACACATGCTAGGGAGTGTGAGGGCCAAGTGTCAGGAAACAAAAGGGAGCACTAGTTTCAAATGCATGGAAATGAAGTATCAACCAATTCCAGGTGTGCTAATAAGGGAGTGAAATGGTATTATAGGAAGTTCCGAGTAATGGTAGAGTGCTAGGGAAGCATGCAAATATGTTCCAAGTGCCAAGGTGTGCCAATGTGTGCTAAGGACTGTTAGGGAGTGCCAGGAAAACATAACAGAGCATTAGGTCAAAATTAATAAATGAATGAATAAGAGTGTGTGACAGGGAGTGTTAGCAAGTTATAGGTGTCTTGAGGAGGGAGTGACATGGTATGATAGGCAACACTAAGTCATGTTATAGTGTCAGGGTGACATGCATCCAAGATGTGCCAAGTGCCAGGGTGTGCCAACATGTGCTAGGAAGTGTTAGGGGTTGTCAGGGAAACACAAGGGAGCATTTATGTTGTAGCTATTGGAGAAGTATTTATGTTGTAGCCATTGCAGGACCCCAGAATTTTTGTCCATGGAGAATTATTTACGTTGTAGCCATTGCATTAAAGAAAGAGGTCTGTCAATGCCTTTTTATATGTGTTTATAAATTGGAAGAGAAAAATCAGAAACAAGAAGGGCCTGAAAAAACTGAACAAAGAAATGGAGGTCACTAGGATAAAGTTGATGGCATTGGATTTGGTAGTTTCAGATTGTCGCAAGGGCATCCAAGACAACCATGACCTGATTGAAGAAGTGGAAAACAAGCTGGCAGTCCATATTGAGGAAGATATCAATCCATTTTCGACTAAATCATATATATAACTGTGGCTCTCTCTACTCACAATATTTTATTGAGATTGTGTTAGGTATATTTTATTAACCTATTCTTGTGTCTATTTAAATGGATACTGTATTGATAGATAAAAAATGAGGCATTTTGGATTGTCTATAGTTTGTATTAGTTCTAAAAAATAACTAGCAAAAATTAATCTATTTCGTTGCAAAAAGTATTCTACTTGTTGTGTTGGAGAGTTTCTCTCAAGAAATTTATGGAGAACCCGACATATTTTTTATATACGCATTGTGCAGAACCTTTATAAATCTACCCTTCAAATCAGGGTCAACCCAAATAAATCTGATTTGGGGGTTCCACTCCAACAACATTTTCCCCACAACAAGCACAAGATCAAGCTAACATGTGTGTTGTGTGCATTTAAAGAGATGGATAGGTAGGTTTACCCTTACGAGAACATGGCACCTTAAAATATAACCACAATTGGTGAGTGCAAGCATTTTTGAAATGGCATGATGAGTGGAGCCTTTTCCAGAACAGATTATTCATTTACATTACAATATATACAACATGCAGTTAGTGTTCCATCCATGTTAATGCACACACCTGATGGTATCAGTCCTTAAACTGGTACAAAAAAAATGATTTTATATATTCACATATGGGACCATCACAGGATGTCAACAAAATCACATACTTATCAAAATCCTCAACCACGAATATCCTACGTTGCTTCTTAATGTGCTTGCAACTAGGTAGGCATCAAAGACAATCATTGCAATGGATTAAGAGGATCTAAGAGAGAATTATGTAAGGAGTTCCTTCTAGGTAAAGGACATTAGTATTACTACTGTTAAAGGGGGTGGCCTACAAGGATACATTGGTAGCTATTGATGCAAGAGCATAATTTCAACAATTTATTTCAAAATTTGTATTTGTCCTCCAGAAGGTCTTAGAGATTTATAGAAGAGGAAGTTGGTTTCCTTTTTGCCCTATAATTTTGCAGGATTTCTACTTTTATATTTGGGATAGGAAATTTCAGTAATTTTAGGTATAAGTTAAGATGTTTTTTAATTTTTAAGGCCTCCTAGTCATTAGGAAAGTTGATTCTTATGATTAGGATTACTTGTGGCATCCTATTTATTTTTAAAACTCCAATACACCAAGGAAAATAAGTGGAGGACATTTGGGGGAAGTGTGATTGCCCATCAAATGTAGATCAAATTTGGGGAAATTATAGCTCTTTTCCTTGGACCCTACTAATTCTTAGAGGTTGTATCTGGAGTGGCTAGCAGGAAAAAGGATAATATGCCCAAGAATATAAGTGTAGGAGCACTTATGGTTTGGGAGAAGGGATAAGGGGTTCTAGGAGTTAAGGGGTTTAAGGGTTTAGGAGCAAGGGGTTAAGGGTAAAAGGTTAAGTCTTATGGGACTTAGAGGTTAGGGGTTTGAGGTATAGGGGTTTAAGGGTTAAAGGTTAATGACTTAGTGGTTATGACTAGGGTTAAACATGGAACCCACTGGTGGCTTTATATGTCGTGGATTTAGGTTTAGGGGCTCTAGAGTTATGTTATTTAGGTAAGAAGCAAAGTATAGGGTTAGGGGTTATGGGTTAAGGGTCAAGGTTTAAGAGGATATGGGATTAGGTTTTATGGGGTTCAAGGATTCTAAGTTAGGGGTTAGCGATTAAGGGGTTAGTGGCTTTGGGTTTAAGGGATCAAGGGGTTCATTTGTTATGAGTTATAGGTGTAGGGGTTAAGGGATTGTGGCTTTGGGGTTAAAGGGATAGGGACTTTAGTGGTTATGGGTTAAGTGCGTATGGGATGTGATAATGTGGCACTTAATCCCCTTGTCACAACTATTGGGGGTTCCCCTATCAATTTCTCTCATTGCCTTACCTATAGGTCCCCTAGCCCCTATCCCATAAGGCCCTAAGGCTCCTTCTCATTCTCTAATGTCAGGATTATACATCTCAGTAAACCATGCTTGCACCTCTCGCTTCTGCCCATCCATGCTACCCTTATGTCCCCTTTCCTCGTTCAATACACCAAAAGACCCCCCTCCCCCAAAATTCATGAGAATTGAACATTTGGAGGCGATCATTTAACAACAACTTCACAAATACTCCATTTATAATGGTGTCTTGGAGCTATTAGATGTAATTTCATTGAGCTATAGTGATAGGTGAGAGTTATGAATATCTCAATAAAGGTGTATCAAGAGCCTATTAGTCTATTGGATATAGAATTTGACTCTTTTTATTTGTACTTAGCGAAATGGAAAAGATGTGGAGATAATATCCATTCTTCTTCTTTCACTGGGCCATGTAAAATAAATGAAGCAAATAGTCTCAACCCCTTGGAGAAGGAAAGTTGAGAATAATAATTAGCATGAACAAACAAAGAATCCAATGAGTTAAGCTTAGAGGGGTCCCCTTCATAAACAAGCATCCATAAGCTTGTTAGAGTTAGTATGAATCTTTACTAGAGTTTGAGTAGTCTTCACATCACCAACCACATCCAATAGAAAGATACCAACCCCTACAATAAAAATGATGTCTCTAAATAAGGTGTAATTAATACCAATAATATCACCTTATGAATCTATTACAATATGATTTGGAAAGTACATTGCCATACATGTTTGAAATAAAAAATCCATTTGGTTAGCAAAAGGAAGTATTTTTGAAGACCTCAAGAAAACCCCTGAAGGATTTGCTAAGGTTTGAACCAGAATATGTCATCCATGAGCCTACTTGGATGTGTTAAGGTGGAAAGTTTGTTCACCGCTTTAAGGATAGACAATATATGAAGCCTTTTTTTCCACATATCATCTTCACTAGATATCACGTTGCTAATAATGAAGTGTCTGGATTAAAGTTAAAGTTGCTATTTTAGTTTGTTGTCTTTTTTTCTCTTTTAGAGTACGAATCTTTCATGTCTACTATGCTAAGGTAGTTTGGCTTTCAAATATTCAAGGAATATGTGAGCTAATTTAATACCATATTGTAGTATTTGAAATAACATGATGAACTATTTAGCACAATTTATGTTGTTGGATTGATTGAGATGTTTATTTTTGGATGGATGGATATACATCTCTTTAGCCAATAGACAAAACTCACTAAGCATTGTTTCAAGTATGTTATTGACATGTTGAAGTGCCATTGAGACTTAGAGGTAGAAGATTTAGACTTGTATGTTGTCACCTATTCGGGTGTGACGATACCTTGTGGAGGTAGGCAAAATTTCCATTTTTTCAACTCTTGGATATATTTTATACGCTCTTTAGAGAATTTAAACCTTTTAAACAAAATTACAAACAAATTTACATTCATGCAATAGTTACTAATTGATTTGGGGGTGACTCAACAAATTTTAGCATGTTGGCTTATTGAATTTGCTAGTAAGTTAGGGTTTGATAAATTTGTAAGCTTCAGTGGGATTTATTGTGGTTGTATGTGTTTTAGAGAAGCAAGTTTGGAGTGGTGGTTGTGCTTCCTTTGTTGAATTTGATTTCTTTGGTTCTTCTTCTTGTGCATGCCCATTGTGGTATCTTCTCATTTGCAAAATTTTTCTTATTATGTACAAAAAAAGTTCTTGTTGCATCCTTGAAAAAGTTGCACAATTGCCCTGATTTATCTCTGTAATACCTTGAGTTGTCTCACTTATTTCAATTGGGCTGGAATTTTCCACCTCAAGAGGGTTGTTAGTTGTTGTCTAACTAAATTGTTACAACATTTTTTCTTGTTTTATTTATTTATTTTTTCTTCAAGGAGATGTTTCCTTTAAACTCTAGAAGAAGCATTGCAAGCGGCCTGATTATATCAGTCATCAGATGTTGTTTGTGATCGTGGACAAGACAACCCTCAGAGGGTGAAAATTGGGTATGTTATACCTATGGAAAACTTTGGCTAACATCCAATTAAATATGTTATACATAGTTCACAATTAGGAGATCACAGACCATATAGTTTCACATAAAAATGCACTACTCCTCAAATATCAGGGTATGTGCAAGATTATTTATTGAATATAGTTTAGTCACATGATACACTTATCCCACAACTCTACAGTAGAGAGACCAACATGGAACAACAAACTTAAAATCGATCGATGCACTCACTTTCATGGGAATTTCATGAACATTTTTATTTTCTTATATAATGCACTTTTACCCACATCTTGAGATCACATGAAAATGGTATTCATAATAAAGTTTTATGGGTGAAGTAATTCATTTTTCCTGCAAGATCAAGTTATGTAGCTATAATGTCTCGTGTTTTTTCGTACATCCGACTAGAAACATATCTTGTAGGAATTTTGAAGGAAATCCCACTCAAATTATCAGAGAATCTCCAGGTGATCTCATTTAAAAAGTATGTTTCTCCTTATATGTTGATTATTCTTGCTCTTCACTGTGTTTTTTTATATAAATTAATTTCAATTCATTCATATTAGATATACTCCAGCTCCTGGTTCCAATTTAAAGGTCGAGTTCTCAACATTGTTTGTTGTTCTTTATTTGGAAAGTGCTTGTGGTTTGAAGAGGTTGCAAGAGATGAGAATCTCAAATAGTTGTTGAATGGGCCAATGCATGTTTTATAGGTAGAATGTGCAGCTTGAATCCCTGATGTCTCAAATTTGGCCGCACATTCAGGAACTAGAATGGTCATCCTTCACCCACATTTATCATGAGCTCAATCAACTAGCAGATAAGCTCTCCGAGGAGGCATTCAAGTAGTCAGTTGATGAACTATCAGCAAGATCAAGGTTGTGGCACACCCAAAAAAAAGGCAACTCACAAAATTTAAGCTAACAACAACCCCTACTCATGAAGCCGACAACTTGTCTCCCTCAAGGACCACTGGCTTCTCCTTCATTAGGCAATACTTCCTCAACAACTCACTCAACTGCATCATTTCTATACCCCCAATAATCAATTTATGTTATTGTGCCCATAACATTTTTCGAATAATCTGATATTTCATAAGTGAATGTCAAATGCCAATTTACTATTTGAAAACCAAATTTTCATCCCTTGTACCTAATGAGCCTTCTTCATTAAATACTTTCTTGAATGGTGTTTTTTTTACTAATTTTTATTATTCAATGATTTTTTATATGTCAGGATTCTTCTCTATTTCATGCCTTACGGCGTTTCCTTTGCAACATCTGGTGCAATTGGTAGTTTAAATTTTTCCACATATTTAAAAAAATAAACAATTTTAATTCATGGAATGTAACTCAATTGACAATCACCTTGTTATGAAGTATTATGTTAAAACATGAGATTCAAAGTTCAAATCCCCTTGAGTGGCCAACCAAAAAATAATTTTTTTTATCTATTTATTTATTAAATTTTTAGAATGTGGTTTAATGAAAAAAGAAAAATATAATATAAAAGAAATAAATATGACCTGATTAAATTTCATGTGGTTTGAATATCTATTTTCAAAAATAAAAAAGATAATTATCCACTATCCACTCATGGATATTTGAATGCAAACTTCGGAATGCTAATGATTTTGTCTTAATTGCTAACTATCTTAAATGGGTTTCGTCTTAATTGTCATTGTCTTAAGTCGTCATTGTCTTAAATATAAAGTTTTGTCTTAAATATTTTTGTCTCAAAGTGCTTTTGTCTTCAACCTAAAATTTTGTCTTAAAATATTTTTGTCTCAAATTGCTTTGTCTTCAAATATTTTTATCTCAAATTGTTTTTGTCTTAAATATAAAGTTTTGTCTTAAAATATTTTTGTCTCAAAATGATTTTGTCTTAAATTTTTTTGTCTCAATTTTTTTTTGTTTTAAATATTTTTGTCTCAAATTGTTTTTGTCTTAAATATAAAGTTTTGTCTCACACTATTTTTATCTTAAATTTTATATTTAAAATAATTCAATTGATATTAAATTTTAATATAAAATAACTAAAATAAAAAGTGACTTTTTAAGACAAAAGGTGTCTTAAAATATCCTTAGTGCAGTAGTGACGGTGATATATATGGCTTCAGGGCCTTCCAAACTCTGCTTTATAAGTGTATGGCCTTTCGGCCTTGAAGCTCCGGTGTTATGTATGTATGGCCTTAAGCCATGTGCTCCCAAGCAGTAGTTTTATGGCCTCTCGGCCCTCAGCACCTGGGCAATAGATTTATGGCCAACGGCCTTGGAATTTCAACATGAATGGCCTCTCGACCTTCCAACACCTGCATGATGGTTTTATGGTCCCACGACCTTGGAGCTACTTGCGTCGTTGGCCTCTCGACCTTGAACAATGACAACGAACGATGACCAAATCCTGAATGCCACTTTGTCTCCTTATCTCGATGCTCACATAGCTGAGGAGTAACTCATGGGCTCCACTGTATATATATAAAAGGACTCGATCTATGCTAGAAAGACTTACATCTCGGCCTCCTAACGATCAAATCTTGTATAACAAACCTAAATACAATCTTAAAACTCTTTACTTCACCTAGTTCACCTCCACGAATCAAATAGTGAAGTCACATGCACTAATCAAATAATGTAAAGAATCAAATGTCTTCTTTTCCTTTTTTTTACTTTATAGCTT
Source organism: Pinus albicaulis (assembly GCA_034641835.2). NCBI lineage: Eukaryota > Viridiplantae > Streptophyta > Pinopsida > Pinales > Pinaceae > Pinus > Pinus albicaulis. The sequence continues at coordinate 132,375,233 of CM076575.1, forward strand.
TAGATTGGCATTTTTCAAGTTTCTACAATAAAGCATAATACCATCACCCAACCACATCCTCCCTAATTATTTATTATAATCTCCCTCTTCAATCTCTTTTTTATTTTTATTTTTAAGTATAAATTGAATCTCTTTCTTCGAAAACTTCCCCTTGTTGCTAGCCTAAGGAAACAAATGGCTAGTAAGGGTGTCATCTTCCAACATTTGGCCAAGGATGTTACAATTAATGTAGTTTTTCCAAGAAGGGAAAATGAGTAGAGAAGTCTTTTTAGATGTTTCTAAAGTTTGGGCATAAATACATTATAAAGTCAAGGAGCTTAGCAGTGATGTAAGGCTTCTTGGAGAAGAAATAGTAAAGCAAACTTTATGGTTGAGATGATTTGCATTCAAGATGTATTTGAAGTTTTTTAGAAAATAAATTATATTAATTTAAAGTTTGAAATTTAATATATATATATATATATATATATATATATATATATATATATATTTTAAATTTATTGATAGTGTAAAATAGTTGGAAATTAAATATATTGTTAAAAATTATTTTTTAATGTGAAAATCACACTTGGTTCTATATATATAATTTTGTTCAATTATATTTTCTTAATAACATACAAAAATATAAGCCATATATATATATATATATTTATATATAACTTTGCTTAATTATATTTTCTTAATAATATAAAAAAAAACATAAGCCAAATAATTTCATATATATATATATATATATATATATATATATATATATATATATATATATATAATTTTATTAAATTATACTTTCTTAATAACATACAAAAATACTAGGAAATTTTTATTTTTATTTTAAAAATTTATATTTATTTAAAATTTAGAATATAATATTTATAATAATTTTATTAAATTATATTTTATAATATTTTTAAATATAAATAAAATTATAATTTTTTATACATAAATTTATAATGAATTATTATCATAAAAAAATCAATTAAATTAAATTAAATTATATACCGCGCTGCCTTCAGAATGCGCGGAGCCAGGGCTCTCGTTAACTTTCCCAACACTCTCAATTCCACTTCAGAAAATGAATCGGCCGTAGGTCACAGGGCACAGAAGAGGAAGAGAGGCAAAGAAGAAAAAACTGAGGGTGGTGCGGGCTGCACTCGTAGGAGCTGCGGGAATGGAAGCGGCAGCTGCAGCTCCGGCAATGGATGAGCATCGATAAATTTAATGTTCCTTTGCTTATGGTTATAATCATTTTACTATTACGATTATGCAAATGTAGAGTTGAGAAACGAGATTGAAATGGTAATATTCCAACAATCTCCTGAAAATCCATCTCCCATATTTTCTGAGCTACTTAAAGCAATCAAGATTGTACCCTGAATCCCCTTGCGTAGATATTGATTGCATGATTGTAATGGAAAATGGCAAATATAAAAAATGGAGTGAATAAAAAAATGTTGATGAAAAAAATGGATATTGTAATTAGAGGTTTTTTAAATTGTAAGGTGTATTGAGTTTGGTTAAATAATATTATTTTTACAGCTATTTTTCAATATTTAGTTAAATTAAAAGTATTTTTCAATGTTCTTTTTAAAGATATTTTCCAATAATGTACTTTTTAAAGGTATTTTCTAATAAGTAGACAATGTTGTTTCAGGAATTTTGAAAAAACCAATGCTCGTGTCCATGGTCGTTCCTCTTAGAAAAACATTATTATCATTTAACCATAAACCAAAAAAAATACAATTCCACTCAAGAATTTTGAAGGAACCAATGCTGGTGTCCATGGTCATGGTCATTCCTGTTAGAAAAACATTATTAACATTTGACCATTAAAAAAAAAAAAACAATTCTACTCACCCATAAGGAAAACATATGAACCAAAATATTTGGCTCTTCCACTTTGGTCACAATACATACTTTCCAAGGATTGGAAAATCTATTGTCCTCAATATCATCATTTGTTATTATAGTTGCTTTGTCAAGACAATTGCAAATATATATATATATATTATTTTTCTTATATTGCAATTATGTCAATTTGTTTTACACTCTTGAAACTTTCTCATGTACACAATTTATTTCAATGCAATTATTTTAGTAAAAAAAAATGATATAAAATATGCTCTCAAAGTTTAAAAAGAAAATAAAGAGAAGCATTTGAGATTAGGTGTATGCTTTAAACCTTGTACAACATTGAACTATCTTGGGGACTTCCTTTTAATTTGTGTAATGATGCAACTATTACGATAAATGAAGAGATGTCTCATGATGAGTAAAGTAAGATAACACCTCAATATATTGCAAACTTGAGTCTAACTACAAATCATTCAAAAAGTTCAAAGAATAAATAATCATTGATGAGAAGTCTACATAATCATAGAATTTGAGCATAATATCAATGTATAATATGAAAATCTACCCACAATATAACTAAGCACCAAAAATCTTGCATATCCCCTAGGTCATTTTCCAATTTATTCCAATGTTTCTAACTTAAATTCTTTTTTCTATTTCAATTTGAAAATAAAACTTAATAGTAAAAATACACAAGGGCTTAACTAGGGGAGCAATACCGTATCATATGCATTCATATTGGAGGATATATATTGAAGAAAAAATGATATAATATATTGAGCATATAATATGAAATAAAAAAAATTTATATTAACAAATAAAAAAATCTCATTAAAACATTTGTCCTCAACCCCAAATCGACAGGCCATAGAAATAAACTTCCAGCTCTTACTTTGTTTCTGCGGTGAGATATAGTGGAAAAAGTAGCGGTGGACAAAGTCCTTCTCTTTCAACCTATAAATGCCATTGCAAGTGTTACTTGGGTGGACACATTTGCATATTTTGACATGTGTTGACGTCTCTTCATATGTTCATACGTTGGTGAAAAAACGGCTCCAAAGAAAACGCCGAACACTTAGTTCCACCGGGAGGGACAACGAAGGCAAGATTCCATTGCGAGCTAATTGTTGGGAAAGCATAGTAGACGTATAGTTTTCCTGGGAATTGAGAATTCAAAGGTTTATATGTAATTGCGATGAATCTTTGTGCACCTAAGTACACTTTTGAACCAAGTCTTGCTTATTATAGAGAGAATAACTGGAGTTAGCGCCCACAAATTTCCTTAGGCGGATCCGTGATTATTCGGTGTTGAGTCAACTTAAATTTTGACTAAACTAAATGAATGCATTTTCATTTTCCCTTCACAAGTGACCCCAAAAGGTGTTCAATTTTTAAAAACCCCTTGTTTTTGGAAGATTTTCATTTTCCAAAATCTCTATCTCATATTATTTATCGTTTTCAAAAACGGTATTATGGATCGTTTACTTCTAGTTTCCTATTACCAGGATACTGGATTTAGAAGGATGTTTGAACATCAAGCAGTACAAATTTTTGTCACTGATCTCTTTATTTGCAGCAACATCATCCCTGTTAATGCCACTTTTGAAGATAAAAAAATACCATTATCATCCTCTTCGATGCATGAAATATCTTAGTCAATTGAGGTTGGAACCATTGAACATAAAATAGCATCATTATTATCCTCTTCAATGCATGAAACATCTTATTCAGTTGAACCTAGAACCTTCGATCATCAAAAAGCATCATTGTCATTACATTCAGTGAAATATGAAATATTTGACTCAATTCAAACTGCCAACGTTGATCATAAAAAAGAATCGTCATCTTCCTCGATAAATGATATATTGTAATCAGTTGAAGGTGACACCTTTGGTCACAAAATAGCAAGATGAAATATATCATTCAGTCACAGCTCACACCTTTGATCATAAATGACATCATCACCTTCATCCTCAGTTCATGAAATATATGATTCAATTGAAGCTCGCAACTTTGTAATGAAACAACATCATCATCCTCTTCAATTCATGAAAGATGTGATTTACACAGAATCTTTTGCACCCTATGTAATTTGCAACAGCGCCCACTAAAGTAAGGGTATCTGCAATAGCCGGTTTTTCTCGTACTTTAAATACTCATCTTATATGGAAACCAAAGAGTTATGGAGGGCACTACACCGACTATGGATGAAGTTTGAAAAATAGACAATGCAACATGACAATATACAAATTTTCCTTCCCAAAAAGGCAGGGCAAGGACTTGTAGCTTACAACCCCTCTGGTTTACCATAGATATTGAAAATTTAAAATTATTTATACTCACTAATTTATTCTATATTTTAACAAGATTTACTATTCTAAAAAAATCATACAGTTTATATCGACTATGAAACACTAACTCTAGAGTTTTGATCATAATAAAAATATTTTTAGCGAGTGTTTGACATCAATATTGACTATGGTAAATGCCTTGGCATTTTTCATTACTCCTACACATAAATCAGGGTATTTGACTCAAAGTTTTAGCTCCTAAACGTCGAAGACACATTTTGTTGACGTATCAAATACCCACAATGACACATTTTTCTTGCCACGTTTTGTTGTTTTATTAAATACTTCAGCGTCTTTTTGTTAACCAGTAGGAAAATTTGTCATATATAAGTAGGGGAATAACAAACATAAGAAATAGATGTTATATTTATACTACATTAAGATGAAGTATATTAACACTAAATTTGAGGTATCTTGGGCAGGTAGTACAATTGGTTGGATCTCCTTGCTAGTCCACTGACCCTCTGTCACGAGGTGTGGGTTCAATTCTTTGGGTGAGCACGGGTTAGGCTTTGAAGTCAATCCAACTTATGTGTAACTATAGCCCGCTATGGGACCATTACATTTGAAAAAAAATCAAAAACAAAGAAAAACAGAACTTGAGGTTAGTTTCAATTTACAAGCATTTTTATGGCATAGCCATATGTGTTTAGAAATGGAGGTTAAGCATCAAAGTATGTGTCCAATAGTAAAAATACTTAGCTTCATGTAGAATTCAGTGATCAAAACCATGTCAATGTTGAGCCCATTCCATTAATGTAACAATTAGTGTTGAGGTTATCTTTCATGTCTTTTCTTCACATTTAAATCCCCAAGCTTATGCAATATATAATAGGGGAAAATTAGGTTCAGATGCATGACCAACCTTCCATGTTCTTTCTCTATCATTGAATCCCATATCTTCTGAAATATTTAGTAGATGAAAAATATGTATAGATACTAAGACAATGGAAAGTTAAATGTTCAAGCTTTCGAAAGATATAGCAAGTGACAATTATATTTGATGTTTAAATAAAAGAATGTTAAAAGTAAAATTCTATGTAAGAACTAAATTAAATCTATTTTTCTTTTTTCCTTGAAAAAATATGCTTATTCTTTCTCTAAAATATCCACACTTTTTTCTGAAAAATAATTATATGGGAAGACATGTAAAGTTGGAAGGGAAAAGTAATCATAGATCTTACCTCATTTTTGCAGTTAAATATCCCTCATGATTATGAGGAGAGTATTCATTTGAAGGAGTTCCCTTTGGCTAAGTTAACTCTAAAAGTTATTTGTGTCCTTTAATACTAAAAATAATTTCTCTTGAATGGCTCATAACAATACCTTCTTATAGTCTCCTCCACTCTAATATTTTATTGTCTCTTGCTTAGTTTGGATAGGTGAGACCATCAGCTTGACCTCTTCAAAACAAATTTGGAACTTGTATTACTACCCCTATAGGTTAAGTAGGTTCCTTTACTAGTCAAGTTAGGATTTCTTCCTATTCTTCCATCAGGGGCTTGCTCCCTAGCTTATCCCTACTTTTATCTATAGTGAGGTACCTCCCCTTGCACTCTATGGGCTATTCATCATCCATATGGAGTTCCTTAACCAAAACCCTCATGGTCCAGATATTTTACTTCATGGATGCATACAAAAGTGCATATAAAAGAGCATGTAACCAAGTAACTTAAAAACATAAAAATAAGTAGAAATCAAAAGCAAACATGAGATCAAAGACACAAGACAATTTTATTACGGAGTTCACCCACTGTGGGCTATATCTTTGGGCCCTGCTCAATGTGGGGAGGTCTCTTTCATTAAATGGTAGCAGAAATAAATTACAAGAAATTAAAAAATGACACCTTATACCTCCACTTCCAGGGATGTCCTGAAAATGAATTCCTCTGATGGAGAAATGGGTTGCACGGTAGGAATCCTGACGAAAAATCGTGAAAAATGAATATAAAACTGACCCATTTCTGACACTGGCACTTATGGACCCCAAAGGAATCTTCTCAACATAAAAAAAGATACCCCTCTCAGGATTCCACCCTCCTAGACCGCTCTTGGTTCCATTACACGAACCTCTGCCTCCACTTGCTCAAATGAGAAAATGTTAAGGTTATATAGAATGGTGAGGGTGGAATTACCAACGAAAGCTACTTGGCCCGTTGGTAGCAATAGTGCATGTGTTGGGGGAAGATCGGCTTCAAAGCCGTTGTGCCACAAATACGGTTTGAGCCCTCTTAAAATAATCAACATTTGTTTTTTGTATGTTTGGTGGTGTTAAGTTTGGGGCCGCTTGTTGGAGGGTTGAGCCATGTGGGTTGGGCGGTTTCAAACCTCATTGGCCTCTTCCATGTGTCGCCATCGTATTGAGGGTTCGGTGGCTCCACCAGTGGGGTGGCCCATCCACTGTATATATATATATATATATATATATATATATATATATATATATATATATATATATATATATATTCGGTGGTGGTTTTTAAAGGTCACTAGACAAATTAAAGAGGCGGCAAATTCACCTGTTCCAACCATCAGATTCCGTGCACCGAAACTTTTCCAAATTGTTGCCTCATTAGTGACTTCCACTTGGCCTAGTTTGAATAGAACTTTGACCGTGAATATCTTGAGCATATAAACTCGGATTTGAGTGTATTTCACGGCATTGGAATCAGGACGACGAGCACTACGATCTAGTCACAGTTTCACTTTAATCTGACAACTTTTATTTTTGAGCTTTTCAAAGGCACTTCTATTTTTGGAGCCACCTATATCACTTCAAATAAAAGATATCTTTTAAGACTTGGTATTTTTCACATATGTATCATGTACTCCATTCAAAATTACTTTTAATGAAAAGGATAAATTTCCTTCATTTGGTACAACTACCAAAGTTTCATTTATCAACTTGTGAGCTTTAATTATCATTAAATCAAATCGAAAGTTGCTTCCCTTCTTTTCCTCGACCTTATGCACAAAATATTGATCACAATCTATTATTGTGTGTCCCTATATATTACATGAAACATAATTTTAAAAACTCTAGTGAAAACTCCATTTAAAAAAACTTAAAAAAGGCAAAACAATAACCATGGTTTATGGGACACTTATTCCAAACTAAATGTTGGGAAAAACATCCTAGCAGGTGTTCATTTAGGTTATTATGGCTAAAGAAAACTGACAAAGGCAATGGAACAAGATTTGGAATGGCATAAGGCATTAAAAGGAATTATGTCTATGAAAATAATGGAAAATATGAGAAAAGGAAGGTGAAATATCACATATTGCATGTGACGAGTAAAATGAATTAAAATAATGGAAATTGAAGAAAATAGAGGCATCATTGATAAAAAGGCTTATGAGGATCAGTTGCCAAGTTTTTTTGCTCACACTTATGGCTCTCATTACTCTCTCTCTCTCTCTCTCTTGGACACTTAGAATTTTCTTTGAGAACTTTGGTATTGGATTAAGAAAGTCAAAGAAAGGAAGAGGAAGGAAGCAAAAACTAAGGAAGAAGGATCAAGTAGCTACAACATGATTTGCATCAGGTATTGATTTGAATGTGTGATTTCCTTGTTATATTTTGCATGAATGTTATTGCATGTGATTATTTTATTTCATGGCATGGTTTTTTCCAAGTGTGACAATGTTTTTATCCTAGCCTTCCCATTTCCAAATAGCCATGGTGTGATGGGGTTCTCATGTTTTGGTGGAGTTGTATTTCCGGAAGGATTCGAAGCTAAGTAAGATGGATCTCAAAAATAAAAACACATGGCCTAATGATCCCTAAACCAAACTATGGATTTCAATAAAGCCACTGGCATAGTGATCCTTGAACCGGACTGCGGGTTGCGGTAAAGCCAGGATTGTGTACCTTGGTAGGCCTAGGAATCCTTGTTGGTGAGTAATGGGATATAAGATAAATCCAAGAGGTGGATTTGTCTCCGTTGGGCCTAGTAGTCCCAGGATGGGATGTATGATAAATCCTGGAGAGTGAGTCTCGTTGTAGGGCCTAGTGATCCTGGATCAAACTGTGGATTATGATAAATCCTGGGAGACTAGGAAGCACTAAAAATTCTCACGGTGTAGGTGGAGATCTCTAGTAGCATTCATGCTTGTTTGGTTCTTTTTGGTTGGTTATGAGTCCCACATTCATTCTTGCAATATGGAATGGGGGTGATTAGCTGAAGAGATATTTGACTCAACCAATCCATGGTCGGTTGGAACGTGGTAGTCCCATCCCTGGTTGGTTTATACTTTCATTAACGAGAAATTCATTCCCTTAGATTTTTATGTGTAAATGTAATGGTTTATATGTGGACTATATGAATGATGTATCCGTGTAGTTTATGTTTTTATTTTGTTATTTATTAGCATGTATTATGACAATGACGATGTATGGCTCTTCTCATATTTTTATTTCTAAATGAGTAAACATTGTATCTATGACCTAATAAATGATACTGCAACTATTAATGTAAGGGAACAATGCTTATTAGCGATTCTCAGATAAGTATGATACCCCTGTAGATTACATATTTGTGATATGTTTGAAAAAATGTATGTCATGGCTAGTAGGGGTCCAGTCTAGGTCTTGTCATATTTGTTTCAAATACATCATTTTTTCACTGTTTTATTTCCTTTCTAAACTTGTCATTGATTTATGGGTAGTGGCCTAGACTCTGGGCCTGAAAAAGGTGACTTAAATCCCACGGACACAAGCACGGGTCAAGGAAATTTAGTCCCTGGACACAGTCATGCAGGCTTTTTGGTGCATCCAGATCCTCCCAGATGTAGGCATGCAGGCTTATGCATGCGCTCGGGGGTTAAGTGACCTAAAATCTCAGTGGGACCCAGGGGCTAGTTACATGAGTGGTTGGTTTGGCTTCTGGGAGTCCTGTTGCTGATGTGGAATGTCTGTGTGGTGTGTTTCAATCGATTCCACTTCCTTAATGTCACCTGGGAGGTTGAATCTGACCATAGTAACTATTTTTCACATGTTTATCCTCGTTGACCGGTTGCTTGGGTAGATGTGGGATGAGGGTGTTAGAGAGTGGTATCAGAGCATGGTTCATCCCTTGGACTGGATGGGCAGTGTGTGCTGTTCATATATTCATGTTGGTTGGACATGTGTTAATCATCCTTGTGGTCTATATGCTTTTGGCATATGCATGGTGTCAATCATGGTTGTAGTGATGTCGCCATGTGAAAGAGGATTGTGAAGTGTGTCATCATGAGTGTATGATTGGTTATGAATTCCTATGTTTTTGTCGTGCATACATGTTAGTTGAATATGTGTTTTGTATGTTTGTGGACTATGAGCTTGTTATTTATGCAAGGTGGTAGTCCTAATTGTCTTTATGATCACATGCAGAAGTTGATGGTGTTTTTATCAAATGTTATCATCATGAGTGCATGTTGGTTATGCATTTGTTATGCATGTCAGTATTTATATGTTGTTATGCATGCATTTCCATGGTTATAGTTGTTGTCCATGAGGTCATTTTAGGCATTTTATGGCATCCTGATGTTGTTGATATGTTATGACTTTGATTTGTTGGTTGAGATAGAGCAAGAGATGTAGGTCATAAAAGTGAAGTTGCAACACTAGACTTCGGGGTAAAAGAAAATCTTCATACAGGTTTGTATGGTGGAATGCAGGCATGTTAGTTAATGGATTTTTATATGAATTATGGTTATCTATATACTTTTCATTCTATTTTTTTGCGGTTACATGCATGGTAGATACTAGTTAAGAGTGGTCATATGCACATGCGCTAAATGGTCATGTACGATAGTAACTTGTTGTTATATGCATTGTTGGTTTTTATGTTAGTTAACCTGATGATTATGTTATATGTTGTTGATGAGTACGTTATATGTTAACTTTTTGTTGCTATATGTTAGTTAACTTGACGATTAGGGTTATTGTATTAATATCTTGATGTTATATGTATCGTGTTAATACAGATTTAACTATGCAAATGGTTATGATTATGATATTCAGGTATGACCCGACATATTTGTGATATTGTGTCGTATTAATTTGGACTGACTGTGTTGATGTGATTATTATGCATAAATGACATTTTTTTATGATTTTATGATGTGAACATGTTATATATTTATTTTTATGGATGTCATGACCTTATTTATGTCTAAGTTGACTTAATGTGAAGTTATATCGTGCTAATCTAGATTGATTGTGCAAACAAGATAGCCTCCCCTAAGATACATCAAGGTATGAGTTTGCTTATGTCGTCTACTTGGTGTTTGAAAGTTCCATTATGTCGTTTATTCGATGTTCGAGTGTTTGGTGTCTATTATGTCATTTATCTGTTGTCTGAATATTTGATTACTTGCATGATATGAGTATGTGCCAATAAGATTTCATGAACAAATGATATTTTTTTGAGATGGTCATACTAACACACACATTTTGAGATAGTTGAAAAGTACTTGAGTGCAAGTAGGTGATAGTTGTAGTATTATGATCTTGACTATTAGTTGATTATGGCATGGTTGTTAGTATTTGTAGAGACTGATTTTAGTTAATAGATATGATGCCTTGATATTTGGAACATGTGATTGACACGTGTGAATAGTTGCAGGGAAACATGCTTGGTATTACCATGACAAGGTAATATTTTATGTGTTTATATAACTAATAGATGGGTGATATGAAAATAAATAGTAGGACTCAATTGCAACAAGGTAAATGGTAAAAGAAAAGAATTAGGTAAGAATTCCTTTGGGTATGTTTGGAAAACCTAATTCCAAACAAATGAGTGATTTACATACATTATGCCTTCTTAACCTTGATTTTGTTTGACATTATATGGATATGTGCTATAGTCATGAACATGTATTTGATAGGTATATCAGTTGGTTTCTAGTTATGGCTGGTTTGGTCAAGGGATTGGATTCCCTTGAGAGATTATATATGTATGTGTTCAGATACAAGGAAGTGTGCTTGGCACAACAAGGTAAGGTAACTAGCATGTTTTTATGTTTATTTATGCACTGATAGTTATGTGTTTATGGTAGTATGATGCAGAGGATTGCATGGAAAAAGAGATTTCCATGAAATATTTGAAAAGGCTTGGGTTGAGCTTTCCCTTGGAAGCTTTGCGAACCCATCGGGGATTGAGTCATAGTCTTTGTTTTTAGCCTTGTTCTTTTAGTATTTTACGATTTTTTTACACTTGATTTGCATTTTTTTTTTTGTCCATTGCAAGGCCTTGCCACTTTGTTGTGGTGTCATATTTCTTTTCGTTTTTCATGGTCTTCCTCTTTTTTTTTTCTTGTTCTTTCCTTTTATGTTTGGAGTGTATTGGGAATTGGATGGGAAGGAGGAAAATCAATGGAGCTCAAGGAGATTTGTGTGGTGCCCAATAGGTAATGTAAGACATGAATGAAGCTCGGTGCATGAGTAAGCGCAATGAAAGGTAAGACTATGAAATTCGGTTGGGTCCATTGTGGTAAATTGATGGTGATAGTACAAACATGAGAAAGGTAACCAGAAAAGGTAAAGTAAATGGATCTAAGGTGTCGGATGCCTCGACTAAGTTGAGAACTATGGTTCTCAATGTTGTCCATGTTGTGCAAAAATAAGGAAGTTCTCTTAACCTAGACCTTATGTTATCTTGTAACTATGTTGTGATCATGATTATGCTAAAGTTTATATATATGTATGTATGTATGTATGTATTTCATGTTTGATAGGATCTTCATGGATCATGGTTTTTTAATTCTAAATTTTTATATGTATATATGTGTCTATGTAGGTCGTTTTATGACAGGATGATGATTGTTTTATTATAATTATTATATATGTATGTATGTGTTGGAATGGGGTCCCCTAGGGTACACTTTTGGTAAAGTTTTTTTAATGTTTTTTTGTGCGCGCTGTGCATAAGAGTCAAAGGGGCTTTGGGGCAGGTCAAAGTCCCTAATCATTGTAATGGGTTTTAAGGGAAAACCATGAGTCTCAAACCATGGTTTGAGACCATGGAATCTACACACTAAGATAGTATAAATATGGATAGATCGATTCAAGTAGAGAGAATGAATGATAACACATGAATTTTTTGAAAGATTTTGATCGAAGTATGGGTTTTTGGGTAGAAAGGCTTCTGCTGGTTGTGTGTGCGGAGACCAAAGTCCTGACTGTTTGCGCACTCCGTTGTTTGTGTGCCTGGAAAGGTAAATTGTATTGAAGGACTGGATGTATTGGAAATGTTATATCTCTTAATAAAGAATACCGTTTTGGTGAAATTTGGACTGTTATGCGTTTGTTGTCGCTTATCTTTTATCTGCTTTAAGAACTAGAATTTGTTATGTGATTGCATATTTACTTCTATCTATGGTTAATTACATCTACGAGAGTGAATAAAGTATATTATGCATGAATATCAGTTTTTGAATAAGTGTGATTGAATTAGATTTGTTTAATGTGTGTGAATACATATTGAAGCATTCTATGATAGTCTGCGACGAAATTGATCTGTTTTTCTGTTGATGCACGCACCTATATATCATCTGTTATAGTTTTGTTATAAGTTTATTTAGGGCCACCACATTGTTACACGACATTTTTTCACCGTCCCTGCAATCCACATCCCGCACATTGGAGGACCACTTCTGTGACTAATAAGAAGTGTCATTCCTTGCAAAGACCATCATTTCATCCCTTGCCATGAGGACAACATTCCTTCTATTGACAATTCCCTGAGCAGACCATCAGAAACACATGTTTTTGGATTGGCGCTGGTAGACTGTTATGCCCTCGTGCCTATGAGGAATATTAACACTGGGCCCTGTGCCCATTGGTCCTCTGTCCTAGTGAGCTACCCGCACCAAGCTATTTTTGGAATTTTTTTGAAATATATAGGCGAATTTTCCATGCTAACAACTTCATGGACGATTCAGCCTAGGTGGTTCGATTGAATAGCCATGAACACCCTCCTTTGGTCTCTTGTTTCCACCTTTTAGGGAAAAATCCCAAAGGATAAGGCCTCCCTTCCACCATAGTAGGGATCCCAAACTCCTCCTCTCCCTTTATAAATAAATCTATCTCCCATTGAAACACTGGATGAACAATTATAGTTGAATGGTTGAAGAGAATTGCTGAACATTTTTCTAGTGAGATAGAGCAAAGAAAGAGACCTTTGTCGAGAGAGAGCTTAGGCTTGTGTCCTCACCTCGTCCCATTTCTCGACGAACCTTTCAGACGCACTTTGACTGAACCCACTGAAGGAGGCTGCGACGTCAAGGCTCCAGTTGTAATCTCTTTCTTCTATTTATATATACATGACTATTGTCTGGTTCCCATCTTGTGTTAATATGGTTTATTTTACGCAATATGCTTAATCTTCCTTGACTGATTACCTAGTTATGAATTCAATTATTGTCTTGTATGCTGCTCTTGTCCTTTGATCTTTGAGCAGGAATCTGAGTACCATTGCTGAAGGATTGCAACTTGTCGAGGCAGAGATCAAGAGGCCACCACTACTACAGCTGCGACAATCATGTTGGATTCCAGGTAGGACAATCTATCCAAACCTATTTCATTCGTTAACTAGGAACCTACACATTAGCTTGTTCCCTTATTGCTAGACCCACTCTAGGGCTAGAGGGATTGTCTCTGACCGCAGAGAGGATTTAACAACACAACAAGTTGGAAAATCCATTGGGGATCGAACCCAGAATCTCTGGTTTCATAGACCAGTGGATTCGCCAACTTGTAGTGTAGGTAAATCCTCTCTGTGGAAAAAGATGATCCCTCTAGCTCTAGAGAAATCCCTGAATGACTGTCACAATGGCGCCTGTGGTGGTCACATGTCTGGTTATGCTAATGCACAGAATATTCTTCATGCTAGGTATTTCTGGCCTGCCATCTTCAAGGATTGCATCGTTGTTGTTCGTAAATGTCATGATTACCAGATCTATCAGTGCAAGATGTGCGCGTCGCCTTCACGTATCCACCTTGTCATTACCGTTGGTGCCTTTGTGAAGTGGGGCATCAATTTTATGATGTGTAACCCTCACTCGGTCGGGGGGCATGCTTATATTATCATAGCAATTAACTACTTCACCAAATGGGCCGAAGCAATGCCTACACTTATGGCTAATGGTAAGATAGCAGCCCAGTTCATGTTCAATCACATCATTTCTAGGTTTGGTGTCCCTCAAGCCATCGTTACCGATCATGATTCCCATTTTTGGCATTATATGGTGGCGGAGTTGACTTCCAAGTTGGCTTTGCATCATGATAGCTCAACGCTGTACTATCCTCAGGCCAATGGCTAGGTTGAAGCCGTGAATAAAGTTATTTTCACCATGCTTCAACGTATGATTGGGATGCACAAATCAAACTAGCATCTCATGTTATTTTCAGCTCTTTGATCATACCGAACCTCAGTTAAGGATGCAACCAGATTCACTCCATTTCATCTTGTTTATGGTCTAGAAGCTACCCTTCCGATTAAGTGTGAAATACCTTCACTCAAGCTGGTTGTTGAATTGCTGCCGAACACTTCACCAGAAGAAGAGCGTCTTCTTTATTTAGAAATGCTTGATGAAACTCGCCTCTTTGCTGCTTTGGTCATTGAAGCACAGAAGAAGCAAGTCAAAGCTCATTTTGACCATTCGGTTTCCCCTCACTCCTTTGTAGAAGGAGACCTCGTCCTCCTGTACAACCAAGCTCATGATAAGTTGGGGGCAGGTAAATTTCAATGCATGTGGCATGGGCCCTACATTGTTAAGCGTGTTTTGCGGAATGGGGCCTATGAGCTCATTGATTACGAAGGCCATTTTCTGGATCAGCCCAGAAATGGGTTGCATCTTTAAAAATATTATGCATGAGTCATTCGTGTATGTTTTGTGTACATAGGTGTTCTTTTCATTTTTGTAAATTTTTGGCTTGGTGTGCTTTGCGAGCGTTTTCCTGCTTATTGGGTTGTTTCTTATTGTGCAGATGTCTATTACCCCTTATGTCAGTTTCACGGATGGTGCTTCCCGCAGTACTCAGAACCTGTCTTCGGTAGCTTGGGTGATTTATAATCCTGCTGGTGAGTTGATAGATCTTCAAGGTATCTATCTAGGAAAAGCTACAAACAATGTTGCTGAGTATAGTGTTGTTATTGAACTATTAACCGAGGTGATTACCCTCGACATTCATGCATTGGTTGTAAATCTAGACTCACATATTGTCGTTCTTCAACTTAATGGACATTATTCAATTAGAAAACCTCACATATTAAGGTTTTATTTACGTGTTCATTTGTTGGAAAGAAATTTTGATTACATTACATATCAACATATTCCTAGGCGAATGAATGCATTAACTGATACAGTGGCTAACA
The DNA here is from genome assembly GCA_034641835.2 of Pinus albicaulis. Classification (NCBI taxonomy): domain Eukaryota; kingdom Viridiplantae; phylum Streptophyta; class Pinopsida; order Pinales; family Pinaceae; genus Pinus; species Pinus albicaulis. Next base: position 132,390,798 of record CM076575.1, read on the forward strand.
TTGTATTAGATAGACATTTGCGTAATTTGTAAAAATAATCATCATATGAAATATTCATATAGGAAAACAGATGTGTGTATATATATATATATTGAATGTTTCCATCAGTGTGCATCATAAGTTCAAAAAATATGTGTGTTTATGTTACATCCTGAGACATCATGTCTCTCAAAAATATGCGGAAATAAAGCTTAGGTGTCTACTCAGCGTGACGATCATGATAGCATGTCACCGTCCGTACAAGCCACCTTAGCAAGCAGTGAACTCGATTTAACACCCCTACAATGTGTCTCTGGTATGCACGAGGAACATCATCGAATCACACATAGTCCGGGATCCCACGGGAGATTCCCTCCAAGTTGCGCATGATCTCCTCCTCCTCGCCTCCCTCACCATGAGGGGCAACATCAAAGTCGCGATGGATTCACCTCACTATCAGAGACATACCTGCAAGTATCTATGGGCCAACATCTGCAAACGCATGGATTTAATGTCAAAACATGCATAACAAAAAAAAATCATAATACTCATGAAAATAAAAAATGAGTCTTACCAAGTACTTAATCCCAATCCTCTCCTTTTGGGAGTGGGAGGTCTGCATCGCTAGTGAAATCTATGCCAGACTAGGGCCAATCCTCCATGATGATCAGCTGTTGGCGGAGCCACTCAAAGAACTCTGGTCTCCAGGACATCTATTGACTACCCCCTAACCTTGGCATCAGAGCTACCCAATGGGCCATCTGTGGTTCATGTGCTGGTGGTATCGGAACTATCACCTCCTATCGCTGAAATATTGGTAGTCGTTCTAGGATGAATGATACCATGATAGACCCATAGCCAAACTACTTCAATTTTCCTTTCTTGCACTTTATCACGCTTCATGTTGATTGTCACTGTCTCTGCCCAGTTGTAGAGGATCGGTGTCAGGAAATCTATAGAAATAAGTAGCTGTGTCTTTGTAGCTTCGTGAGGTGCTTGCGATCCTACAACTCGTGTGATGGTGTGCAGCACTACCTTTAGTGCCAAGTCCATAATAGTCTGGATATCCACTTTTTCACTTCTCGATCCTTTCCTTGCCTCTAGACACACCCTGTCGATCACCATACTCATGTTCTTCATTGTGGGCCGGGTGTCGGTTAGGATTGGTACTTCCCCTGTCCGCGATAGCCCTGTTATGAAATAAATGTTTGAAACTTCAATCTCAAGTTCCTGATCACGAAGAATGAATTTTTCTTGATCCTCATCCCAGATACTAATTAAGTATTGCAGCAGCTCTGGTTGAGCTCTGAGACATGGTGTCATGAAGAATTTCTTGGGTCCAAAATCTCTAAGAGCTTCCATGCATCTTTCGTTTTCCATGGCAAGTTCCTCTTCTTCATTGCGTTCTCATTCTTTCCATTCGATCACCATTTTTCCGCTTTATACCTGTAAACATGTTCATAGGGATTTCATTAGCTGAATTCAAAGCCTCCGATTTTTGGCATTCGATCTATTGTCTTGCATTTTTAAGCTTAAATGGTCGCCGTAGTTGGCGCGGCCCAGTTCAAAATATTTCTTGATTGGTGCGAGTCCCTACCAATACTCGCGCCAACCACTATGCCCTATTTTTTGCATTTTGCCCCATAGATTTCCAAATTTTGGGTTGTAGGTAATGAAATTATAACCAAAATGCGAGGGATGTTAGCTCTTACCTGGAACTAACGAATTTGAGATTGGTCTGTTGGATTGTATGCTATCGCTGCCACAAAATCACAGTCTAAAAAGGGTAACTATTCCTCCACAAGAGGTAAAAGTGAAAAGTAATTATTTTTTACCATTTTTGGAATTTTATAACTTTTCAAAAACCTAATTAGGTTTTAAGACATATTTTTCTATTACTTCACTATGTTATTTCCAGAAATGGGTTTCACGTGCGTCTCTTGTGCAGCAATAGGTTTTTAATGAAACAGAGTTGAAGTAATGAGTTGTATTTTATACTTTTCGGACTCGGTAAAAACACGAAAAAGTCATTGTTGGAGTCATCTTTCAGCTCTTTTCTGACTCTCTAAAATTGAAAATATTTTCGAGACCCTTGTCATTTTTGAACTCGTTAAATGGCTACGAAACGATATCTACCTAGTATATGTTTACCCCTTTTTCGGGCTGGGATAGATTATTTACGAAAAAGTAATACCTTAGCCTATCGCGATTAAGAGGTTCTCTCAGACATCGTTTTCTACCTTTTCAAACCCGAGGGACTATTTATGTAAAGGGACCTACTGGAATTTTCTTTTCCACTTTTTTTCAAACTCTCTAAAGATGAAAAGATGTCGAGTTCTTCCTTTTTCAGACTCGTTAAACCCTGATGACATCGAAAATCGTCACCATGACATACCCGAGTTCCTCCTTCCTAGGGCTTGTAAAATGTACTAGGATGGCTTTGTTTCAAGGAAAAAATTACATCGCAAGCATATGCTATCCCCTTCAATATTTTTTTTCAAAAATAATTGGGCAACTCGCCATAAATGGTGGGGGAAAATGGAACCAGTTTTTAGTTGTGTCGGTAGTATGTCGCTCTTGAACATGACACTCGTCTACATTCATGTTGGGTTGGGGACATCTCATTTCGTCATTTTTTCCTCCATGGGTTTGGGTGATCTGTTTTGACCTCTCATCTACTCTTTTCCACGTCATCATGACCTCAGATCCCTTGATGTCAAATACTGCCAAATCTAGAGTCGTGTCGCTGATATGTTCAAGAGAAGTTTTCCTTTGCAGTTTTCAACCTCCCTCTAATCTAATGTTCGGTCCTGATTTAATATCATCATGTTCCTCTATCTCATGTCGATGATGTGGGAAACATTATGGGCCTCCTTCGACCAGGTCACTTCCTGTCAACTTCAGCTCATTTTCCATTAAGTTGATCTAGAGACTCCCTTCCAGTACCTTGGGACTTGCATGCCTCAATGGCAGGTTCTTCGCATTTGACGACATGTCCACATCATTGGCCTTCAATCGAGTGATTCTACAGGTTTTCGACGGTAGATCGCTGTTCACATTTCGTGGATTGTACCTGTTGTACCTTGAGAGCCATTGTCATTATTGGTGGTTTCTCTCCTACCTATTAACATCTTTCATCATTGGCTAGTAATCAGGTGACTTTCTTGCATGTTCGACTTTAGTTCACATATTCGCATGCTTGAATTTGTACTAGATCGGGTCGAGATGGAGCGTAAGACCCTGGGTTTTGTCTGGTAAGATCCAGGCTGAGGGATATTGTGGTTTATCATGACTTATTGCATGACTCTTTTTTATTCGATGGCTGCGTCCATGCCTGAGTCTATTTGTTGATTCTTACTGCTATAAGCCTGTGTCCATACCTCGGATCTCATTTTTTATGTACTCTATTATGGATGGCTACGCCCATGCCACATGTTCATGTATCATAGATATTAGTTTTATTTGTAATTGCAGGTCTTCCGACAGTGGTGTTTGGTTCAAACAAGTTCTTGTAAAGCATTTCACCCCACCCTCCCTCTCAGGCCACAAGCTTTAGGGGGCATCTGTTACACAGCATTTTGTCACTGTCCCTGCAATCCCCATCCCTCACATTGGAGTACCATTTCTATGACTAATAAGAAGTGTCATGCCTTGCAAAGACCATCATTGCATCCCTTGCCATGAGGACAACATTCCTTCTGTTGAAAATTCCTTGAGCAGACCATCAGAAACACATGTTTTTGTGTTGGCATTGGTAGACCATTATGACCTCGCGCCAATGAGGAAGATTAAAAATGGGCCTCGTGCCCATTGGTGCTCTGTCCTTGTGAGCTACCCATGCCAAGATTTTTTTGGAATGTTTTTTGAATATATAGGTGAAGTTTCCATGCTAACAACTTCATGGGCGAGCCATCCTAGGTGGTTCGACTGAATAACCATAAACACCCTCCTTTGGCCTCTTATTTCCACCTTTTGGGGAACCCTCCCAAAGGAAAAGGCCTCCCTTCCACCATAGTAGGGATCCCAACCTCCTTCTCTCCCTCTATAAATAAAGCTATCTCCCATTGATACACTAGCTGAACAATTATAGCTGAATGACTGAAGAGAATTGCTCAACATTTTTCTAGTGAGATAGAGCAGACAAAGAGACCTTTGTCGAGAAAGAGCTTAGGCTTGTGTCATCACCTTGTCCAATTTCCAGACGAACCTTCGAGACGCGCTTCGACTGAACCCGCTGAAGGAGGTTGTGACGTCAATGCTCTAGTTGTAATCTCTTTCTTCTATTTATATATACATGACTATTGTCTGGTTCCCATCTTGTGTTAATATGGTTTATTTTACGCAATGTGTTTAATCTTCCTTGACTCATTAGCTAGTTATGAATGCAATTATTGTCTTGTATGCTGCTCTTGTCCTTTGATCTTTGTGCAAGAATCTGAGTAGCATTACTGAAGGACCACAACTTGTCGAAGCAGAGATCAAGAGGCCGCCACTACTACAGTTGCGACAATCGCGTTGGACTCCAGGTAGGAAAATCTATCCAAACCTATTTCATTATTTAACTAGAAACCTACACATTAGATTTTTCCCTTGTTGCTAGACCCACTCTAGGGCTAGAGGGATCGTCTCTCTCCGCCGAGAGGATTTACCTACAAAACACACATTAAATTCTTCCTCAGGATTTGGAAACCTAGTTCCAGCACCCCCCCATACTGCTTCGAGTGAGACTTTGATCTACGCAAGTAGGTCATTGCCGAAAGGACTAGTAGTTGAAGGTTTTTTTTGTTGCACAATAAATCAAAACCCAGGTCAGGACCCCTTAAGCCAACAAATGGTTTCATTTCCGATACCGGGATCATTTTGAGGGAGAATTGATGTTGTGGCATCCTACGTAGAATGAATTAAAAGATTGGCTTGATAGAATGATCCTTGAATTCACGATCCAAGAGAATAGAAGTTCTAAATTATCTGTTGAAGATTGGGTTCAAAAGTATATTTATACAGAAGTCCACAAGATATTCTTTGTTGTATTTGTGACTAAGTTGCATGAGTGGTTGCCTCGATTGACATAATTTAATATCTATGTAAAGGACGACGCAGTAACTCAATGGACTCCAGAATTGGTACAACAGTTAGAAAATACAAGCAATATGATTACCTGCGCGATAGATCATTGGATCGATCGTGTTCTGGGAGGATTTGTAATTGAGTTTATTGATAAGTTTTTATCTTATTTTGAGGTTGAAACAAGATTTTTCAAGGGTCCTAGATGTAAGCTCCTACGCTCTTTGAAGTTGTGGATTAAGATGTAATTGTGTGAACAGGGCTCTCTGTGTAATCATATTGTGTGAATGTCCCGAAGAGGCCCGAATATGTAGTGGAAGGACTTATCGCGTAGATCTAGAAGAACAGTTTCTTTACAGTCCTCTCAAGGGTATATCTAATAATGACGAAGCACCAAAGACTAGTAGCTTTGGTGAATTTGCGCATTTTGAAGAAGAATAAGTCTCACATGATCAAAATAATCAAGGAGCATTGGCCATATTTCAGATCCCGTCCACTCCACTTCCAAACTCATCTCATAAGTCATCCACTCCACCTCCACCTCCACCTCCACCACCAGTCGCAAATATGGTCACGTCTATGAAGTTGCCTAATTGGGAATGAAGATACAAAACAATTTTTGTTTGTCATTGATGCTTTATGGAGAGCACAGCAAGTCAACAATGATGATGTTAAGAAAGTGCATTTAGCCATTGCCTTTCAAGGCCGCGCATTGGACTGGTATATAAGGTATCTATCAATCAATGCTAATACCACTATTGATGATTTGAAGGTTGCGCTAAAAGAACAATTTAAGAGGCGGAAGTCATTTTCACAATGTGTCACTGAGTTAAAAGAGATTCATCAAGAGATGAATGAATCTGTATGGGATGCGGACCAAAGATTAAAGCACACTATTAGAGGTGGTGCATTCACTATTGGTGAAACCCAACACAAGGAATGGTTTATTTCTATGATGCTCCCACATCTACGCCAGCCCTTGAGTAAAAAGAAATTCCACACAGGCTGAGGCTGTAGAAATTGCAATAAGATGCAAGAAAATAAGATGCAGACTATTCAGATGGTTAGGGTGAAGCTGCGCGACGAAGAGCCCAGTTTGAATGTTGTCACTAGGAGTGGTGCAATCATTGGTGAGGATAAAGGAAAGAAGCCAGTTACCGATCTTTGGATCCGAAAAGAGCCTAAGAAAAAGGATGAATTCAAGTTACAGCGTGAGAAAGACACTTTTGTAGAGGCAAAGAAGGGGTTTTTAGAAGCAATAACATAAACATCAGGAAGACCTATGGATGTGGTTGGAGTAAAAAAAGAAATAAATACATTCTTACAAGCTTGTATCAAACTACTGTACAACAAAAATGCAGTTGATAATCTGCAAGCATTGATAGATAGCTGCGCATAAACAAAATAGCCCTAGGTGGAAAAAAAAATTGTCAACAAAGTACTCATCGCAGAAGCCTCAAATCTATAACAATATTTATAAAAACAAAAGAATAATTGGACGAGAGATGCACTTAACTACTCAAATTGGTGCCTATTAGATGGATCGAGTCATTCTGGATCTATGATTTGATGAAAATGTCTTACTTATGAAAACATGGCAGTGAATGGGAGAGCCTAAGCTAGAATTGCCTACGATCCAGCTGCACATGGTGAATAAAAAAAAATCATTCCATTAGGAAGACTCTCATAGGTGGTAGTAGATATTGAAGGATTTAAGGTGCTTGCAGATTTCTAAGTCATACAGATTGTCGATGAAACTGATCCTTATCCTGCACTATTCGGATTAGATTGGGCTATTGATATGGATGGCATCAAAAATATTAAGAGGAAAAGTATGGTATTTGATAATAATGGAACCAGAGTTGTAGTTCTCCTAGATCCCATAAAAGGTGCAAGATATACAGAGCCGGTGCGCGCGGAGGATGATTTTGACCATATTTTTAAGCTTAACTACGTGAGATAGTGATTGGATCAACCCAACAACTGATGGAATAATTAATTGGGAAAAAGATAGTTCTTGTTTCTCATATTCGGATGAAGAACTAGAGAACTGGTAGAATTATCTACATGAAGTATCTGCGTTGCACTGCAACCAAGTGACCAGATCTCTTGACTGCATATCATCAAAGGTACGAGAATTTTTTTATTTTGATGGTTTAACAAATGTGAACATGTTTTTAGGAGAACTTGAAAGGACTATTCTGGAAGCACAGATATTCTATGAACTAGATACCGCACTGTGCTCTACCCTAGCATGATGGTTGGAGACTCACAAAGAAAACTTGGGTAACTGGGAAGAATGTGCCTGAATGATGAGAATGCGATTTGAGTGTCCAACTACCAGAATGCAAAGATTTATTTTGGAAAGGGCGATCCGCGTAGACATATGGCTAAATGGACTGAAGTATGGGTTGCATAACTGAGACCATAATGGGTGCACATGTTCATCCATACTCTGGGGAAGGTGCCTATTGATTGGTACCTGGAAATGGAACTACGCAGAGGAAGCGATGAATGGTTTGCGCTGACCAAAAGTTTCATTTTAACCTTTATCTTTGAGAGTGGGTTCGATTGCTTGAATAAAGCACTACAAGGGATTCAGGAGGTTATCTTTGATAAGAAAAAGTTGAAGGTAGAACGTGCTTCGCCAGCATGGGATGCGCAGATGAGGGATATTGTCAATTGTGAAAATTTGACAGTTGAAGAGAATGAAGAAAATCCAAGGAATATCACAATCCCTAAATCTGAAGGATAATGCGCAGTTGTTGGGCCTTCAATTATGTTGCTAGGTGTCATGAAGCCTCTAAATATTCAACAAGTAAACATTGGAATAGAAGAAAAACTAAAACTAGTGAGTATCGGAGATTACTGGGATGATGATACAGTGGGAAAGGTTGTTGAGCTACTGACTGAGTATCATGACTTGTTTCCTACAAATTTTTCTGAGCTGAAATGGATAATTGGAGATCTTGGGGTCATGAAAATTACATTTAAGCCTTATGCGCAACTTGTGAATCAATGCCCATATAGATTGAATCCAAAGTATAAGCACAAAGTTAAGGAATATTTGGATAAAATGATTGTTGCAGGAATTATAGAACCATTGGAAGAGTCAGATTGGGTGAGTCCTATGGTGGTTTAGGATAAGAAGACTACAGGAGAAATAAGGATTTGCATGGAACTCCACAAATTGAATGATGCATGCATTCATGATCCGTTTCCGACCCCATTTTCTGATGAGATCCTAGACAATGTCGGAGGACAAGAAGCTTACTCATTTATAGATGGTTTCTCAAGATATCATCAAATTAGAATTGCGTTGAAAGATTGAAGTAAGATAACTTTTTCAACAGAATGGGGATCTTTTCAGTATACAGTCATGTTGATTGGGTTGAAGAATGCACCTGATATCTTCTCGCACGTAGTAGTAGCTACATTCAAGGAATATATCCACAAGTTCTTAGAAGTCTACTCTGATGATTGGACTGTCTTTGTATTATTGAAGGAGCATGTATCAAGTCTGCACCTAATGTTGGATACTTGTAGGAAGTATTAGATCTCACTTAATTTAAAGAAGTACATATTTTGTGTGCCATTCAGGATATTGTTAGGTCATATTGTCTGCCAACAAGTATTAATGGTGTATCTTGTGAAGTTCACAGTGATTGTTAATCTAGAAGCTCCTACAAATTTCAAACAGTTGTGCTCAATTTTGGGGCATACTAGATATTATCGAAAGTTCATCCAAGGGTATGCATTGATCACTATGCCTATGGAGAAATTTCTCAAGAAGGGTGGGTCATACTATTGGGACAAAGAATGTCAAAAGAGTTTTGAATTGTTGAAGGAGAAGATTGTCACTGTGCCCATATTGGTCTTTCCAAAATGGTCGAAGGTATTTTATGTGCATGTTGGTTCCTCCATAATTTCTCTCAGAGCTATTTTAGTGCAGCCAGGAGGTGGGGAGATCGATCACCCTATTGCATTTGCAAGTAGGAATCTATCAAGTGTGTAGCATAATTATTAAACTGCAGAGAGAGAAGGATTGGCTATGGTTTATGCGCTGCAAAAATTCTGCCACTACCTGTTAGGAGGCCACTTTAAGATGTTTACTGACTACTCTGCTTTAAAGTACCTGGTTAATAAGCCTATGTTGGGGGGGAATATCTGTAGGTGGTTATTTTTGTTCATGAATATTTTTTTGAAGTTATTGTGAAGCCTGGGAGATTGAATGTTGGGCCAGAACATCTATCGTGCATTGAGAATGGAGATGAGTTGACTAGCTTGGAAGATGGGTTAGCAGATGCGCAATTATTTTCTATAAAAGTGGTTGATGATAATTTCCCTGATATCATTCATTTCTTGCCTATTGGACGTGCACCCGAGTAGTATACATTGCAACAGAAGAAAGAGATGGTGGAGCGCATAGTTGACTTTACTCTCATTGCTAGTCAGTTGTACAAGATGGGTGCAGATGCGGTCCTACAAAGATATGTATTGGAATTTGAGAGATGAGACATCTTAGCTGAAGCTCATGGAGGGGTTATCGGAGGTCACTATGTAGGGAAAGCCAATACGCATAATATCCTACAAGCTGGTTTATGGTGGCCCATGCTGCAAAATGATGCATATGCGCATTCCCACACATATGATGTATGCCAAAGAACAGGAAATCCATCGTGTAGATATGAGATGCCCTTGCACCCATATATGTCATGGCAAGATTTTGAAAAATGGGCCATATATTTTGTTGTACCTATTGACCCTCCAAGAAAGAAGATAGGTGCGCATTACATAATCACTACGACAAATTATGTAACTAAATGGGCTAAAGCTAAGCCAGTGAAGGATTGTATTTTAGACACAGCTGTGCACTTCATCTTTGGAAACATATTGACTCAGTGTTTTGGGGAATATCACCCTAGAGGTTCGTTGGGTTACAACCTCCACAGAGTAGGGGCATGCTACTTAAGAAGGACTCACACAACCATGCACGTTCAGAAAAACTAAATAGAGTAGAATGAGAAAGTTACCCGTAGGTCCTACAGTTGAAGTAGATCCCGCGGGGTCCAAACCCCCAGCAACCGTCCTTCCTTCTTAACCTGAAAGACAAGAAGAAACAAGCACGAAGAACTGGTTGTACAGCATATATCTACTCTAAATGGTGTGCCAGCCAGGGAAGTTCAATATGCATTAGCTAGGACCATATGTTGTTAAGGAAATCATTGACGGAGGTGCGATGCGCCTGGCCACGTTGAGCGGAGAAAACCTTCCTCGGTATGTCAACAAAAGTTGATTGAAGCCTTACAAGGATGACCCTCTCCCTATGTGCACCAAATGAATATATGGCCGAAGAATTGGATCTTTGCAAAAGGGATGGCATATGTGCAGATAGGTGCGATCAGCACGCAGAATCTTCGCGCAAAGGTTGACTGGGTTGCAGAGGTGCCGGAATATAGCCATTGGAATAGTAAATCTAGACAGGACAATATTATTACCATTTGGAGGAGCATCTAAGTTGCATTTAATGAGGATATTATGCCAAATTTGGAGATGTTTGATCATTTATGGAACTACATTAATGCACAAGAGACCGTTTAAGACGTGCCTAAGCTATAAATATGACCGAAGGTGTCGCATTAGTTCCCTTTGCATTCTGTGTGATTTTTGCACATTGAGCTCTTTGATTTCCAAAGCCTATCTGAAGTCTATGTCTAGTATTAATTCGTTGTTTGAGGAGGAGCTGCATCATATAGGTTTAGGTCACTTAATATCGCCCAGTATTATAGCCACCAAGCTAAGAGAGGAACACGTTGCATAGGCTACTAAGATCCATGTGCCAGCTCATACCAAGAAGGGACAAAACTTAGGGTCTCGTAAATCACCTTGAGAGAAAACCGTTAAGCCGTGCTCCACTATGGCAGAGCTTCAAAAGAAACCAATGGCAGAGTTGCTAGAGACTGTCATGGAGGAAAAGGATGTAGTAGAGATTGATAATCCCATCATGTGGTTGCCTGCCTGTGTTGCACCACGCAAAGCCTCAGTGAAGATCCTGAAGGACCTTGACAAAGTGTGCTCTTACATCAATATGCCTTCGTTGTCGAAGAATGTACCAGTTGAGGGTGATATGTTCGCAACAATTCAACTCCTTAAAATGGAGGATTGGGACCTCATATATCAAGAAATATTTCCTGAGCTTGTGCCAGACAAGTATTTAGAGTGCATTCTATATAATGATGGCATCGTAAAGTTGGAGCCAATGCACCTGGGCGATAGGCATCCATAAATCCGGATTGTTGAATTTGCTACAGATTCTCCACTTCGAGCACATCCCGATCAATGATATTTGCATGTGATAGCTACTCACATTGATCCATGTTGATTTTTTATGGCTTGGGGAGCACATACCAATCAATGTCGCTCTAATCCATTGGATCACTGGCTTGCCTGACCAGGGCGTGGATCCTGTGACAAAATTTAGTGGGAAAGGTCAAGAGAAGAAGGTCACTGACAAAGTAAAGAAACATTACAAGGTGTCGCGCCACACCTGAAGTTTCGTTGTTAGTGAAATCAGTGACCCTGCAGTCCAATTTGTAACAATTGTGCTTGCCTGTAAAATTATGAGGAAGTGCAGACCGAAGGAAGTGCTAGCGCATGTTATTGAGCTCGCAACGCAATGTGAGAAGGGTTTCCAATAAAACTAGGCACAATATTTATGCACCAAATTTTTGGAAAATGTGTGCGAGGTGTAGGAGGAAGGAAAACACTTCTATTATGCCTAGCTAATCCTCCTTGTCGCACTCATTGGCTGGAAGATCCCTAGAGAAACATAGTTCCCCAAGATAGAGCCAGATATGTGTGAAGCCGCACACTACGCCACTGTTTGGAATTCGAAGATTACAACAAGAGTCACAAAAAAAAAGATTTTCTAGGTCTATTTTGACTCTGCATTATGTCAATCAATCTAGTCAAAGCCAAGGTTGTCCCCAACCTTGTATGATCAATACAAAATCATCGCATACTTCAAAGTGCCATTCCACAATGTACATATCCATGCAAAGGGCATTGTCGAGGGTGTATGGTATGATTTTCCTTACTTGGTCACTGAAGATTACCTAGTGTGCATCACAGTAGAATGGCCAATAGCTTGGTTGGAGCCACGCACCACTAGGGGTGCATCATCTTCAATTCCAAAGACTCCAACGAATCCCTGAACCACATCAGGTACACAGAAGAAGGGAAAAGATGTCGACGTTGAGCCTACACCGACCACCATTGGTGAAACCATTGATTTAGAAAAACAAATAGAGCATGAAAAGAATGTTCATGGTGCTCAGGAGACTAAGGCTCAAGCCTCCAAGGGGACTAACTGCGACTCTCAAGCTGCAGGAGGTCCATGAAAAAAGAGAAAAGGGTCAAAGTAATCCAACGCTAAGGACCTCACTTTGACTGAGGAAGATTATAATGAAATTTCCAATACAGTGACTTCCACAATAGAAGACATGTGGTCCAATTTGGAGGCGTAGTACGAAGCTATGCTCGAAGGCATCCAAACAGGTATCCAAGAGCTCAAATTTCAAGTGATCCTGATTCAAGTGAGTGTGGCCCAAGTGAGCCAAATTCAAGCGAGCATTCCTCCTTCCAACGTGCAACCGATCAGCACAGTGCTGCCATTGACCGGGGATAGCCACCTGATCCAGATCCCTGCACCTGCCATCCAAGTCAATTCGCTAACTCTGCATGTGACACTAATAGCTTGCGGAGAAATCAATGTTTATCTGGCTCTGCTGCCAGCAAGGAAGCTCCACATGATCCACAACATGATTGTGGATTAGTTACAGTATAGAGAGGACTGAGCCTACTGCACTGCCAATGAATAACAACATCAAGCAGCAGTACTTCAGAAAAAAAAAACAAACAATCGAGGAGGTGTGCCGAGCCTGCATGCCACGCAACTGAGGCTTTGCGCACGTCATTGGAAGCAAAGATTGAACAAGTCTACGGTAACTTGCTAGAGGTCCCTACCTCAGCCGTACCTACAGAGAAATTGGAAGGCTTGGTCGTTGCACTGAAAGCATCACACACTAAAGTACAAACTGTCCAGGCTACGTTTGAACAGAAAATATCCAACCTATAGTTGAAGCTACAGCCGGAAACACCACCAGAGCTCAGAGAACAACATGGCGCAAAAGTTAAAGAAGCTACCGACAACATATCAACCGTCGTGACCAAGTGTAGTTAGTTATTAGATGAGGCCATGGGTGTCTAGACTTCGTTTCAAAATGACCCAATGGTGTAGCAGTTGCATAATGAATTTTGCGTGAAGGAACAATAGTTTGTAGATATCAAGATGGTGGTGCCTACATTGGTGACAACATAAAGACTTGCTCACCTTCATGAGGGCAAGGCAATCCAAATAGAGATAGAATATCTATGACGTCGAGAGAAACTTTTAGAAGCAAGGATGCAATCGTGGGCTAAGGAAGCCATGCAGTTGTCTCAGACCTTGGATGGTGCCTTGAAAATCCTTCAGTAGACATAGCACAACATCAATCTGGTAGTTCAAGGGCCGACGACTATGAATCTCATGGATGAAGCACAGGGTGCTGTAGCGTAGAGTGTTGAAGTTGTCTTTCCACTAAAGATCTCTATTGAAGCACTCAAATAAAATATGAAGGAGACGACCCTACAATGACTCAAGACGAGTCACGAGTTTTTTTTGGGGGTCTGTTGGAGTGGGGTTCCCTTGTGTACAATTTTGGTAAATTTTTGTTTATGTTTTGTTGTGCACACTGTGTGGAAGAGTCAAAGGGGTTTTGGGGCAGGTCAGTGTCCCTGATAAATTTAATGGTTTTTAAGGGAAAACCATGAGTCTCAAACCATGGTATCTGTGCACTAAGTTATTATAAATATGGATAGATCGAGTCAAGTAGAGAGAATGAATGATCACACATGAATTTTTTGTAATATTTTGATCTAAGTCTAGGTTTTTGGGTAGAAAGGGATGTGTGCGTGGAAGGGTAAATTTTATTGAAGGACCAAATGTATTAGAACTACTATATCTATTAATAAAGAAGTCTATTTTGACGAAATATTGACTGTTATGCATTTTCTTTTACTCTATTATCTGGTTTAAGAATTGGAATCCGTTCCATGATTTCATATTTACTTCTATCTACGATCAATTGCATTTGTGTGAATGAATAAATTATATTATGCATGAATATCATTTGATGAATCAACGTGATTGAAGTAGATCTGTTTAATGTGCGCGAATAAATATTAAGGTATTATGTGATATTCTGGGATGAAGTTGATCTGTTGTTCTGTTGATATGTTGAGGCACCCACTTGTATATAATTTTTTATAGCTATGTTATAAGTTCGTTTAGGGCCACCACATTAAATTCTTCCTCAGGGTGTGGAAACCTAGTTCCAACACCCCCCCATACTACTTCGAGTGAGACTTTGCTCTGCACAAGAAATTCATTTCCAAAAGGGCCAATAGTTGGAGGGTTTTTTGGTTGCTCAATAAATCCAAACAAGGATCAGGACCCCTCAAGCCAACAATATGCATGTATCTATGTCACTATCTGACAAGGTTGTCAAGGATAATTCTTGTGGAGGAATGATTGCTTATGTAGGTGAATGACATGAAGAGGTTCTTGGCTTATGAGGAATCAAATGAAAAGAATAACCCTGATAGAACTAAAACGTCGATATCATGTGGGTATGAATTGATATTATGTGATTATACTATGTATATGTCTATTTTATGGTAGGTAATGTTGAGGGGTACATTAGCCGAATGAAAACAATGTGATCTGCAACATGCTAGGATAAGCATGGATAGTGGAAAGACACTAGAAGCAAGGTTTCTTTCTGGGGTCAGTGTGTGGCCTATGGATGTGTAGTACCACTATTATGTATATGTTGCGCATGTTTTATATTCACTGATTGTACCTATGGTTATGTGTACATGTAACATATGTATTATTGTGTACATATGATGTTGTATGTTTGTTGTGTATATGGTGTTGTGTGTATGTTGAATATGCAGTGCTAGGTATAGATGGTGCTATGTACATGTTGGATATGGCATGTTGTGTACATATTGTATCGTACGCATGTTGGACATGCGGTGTTGTGTGCATTTGGTGTTGTGTACATGAGGTAATATGTACACATTGTACAGGTGGTGCGGTGTACATTTGGCATTCCATATGCGTTGTGCAGGTGGTGTCGTATACATGCGATGTTGTGCACACGTTCTGTAGGTGATGTTGTCTATAGGTGGTACTGTGTACACATTGTGCATTTTGTACTGGTATACATGTGGTATTGTGTGCATGTTGTACATGTTGTGTTGCAGGCATGTGGTATTATGTATGTGCATTGTGTCTTTATGGTATCATAACATGTGTATTCATTGTGTTGTACTCTTTGTACGTATATCTATTGTATTTTACACTAGGTGCAGGTGTATGTATTGTGTTGTGTCATACGCCTGAATGCAGGTGTATGTGTTGTGTTTTACGCCTAGTGCGGGTGTGTGTGTTGTGTTGTATGCCAGTGTGGGTGTATATATTGTGTGTTTTTGTACGCCGTGTGTAGGTGTATGTATTATGTGGTGCTGTACAGCACATGTGGATGTATGTTTCGTGATCTACACTATGTGTATGTGTACGTGATTGAATAGAAGCAAGGGCACTGGGTGTGTGCCGGGTGTGGCAACCATTCTGGTGTTCATACAAAGGAACAAAGGCAGAAGTAAGGACCGATGAAGGATAAGTATCAACATTCTATTTCAGTTTTATTATGCATGTGATATGTGATTATGACTTGTGATGGTTACATGTGATTTATAATTATGGTTTATGGTTATTTAATGTGATCCATGATCTTAACTTATAATGGTTGCGTTATGAGCTAACCGGATGTGAAGTGTTTATACGTGATGATTTTATCAAACAACTAGTTTCAGTTGTGTTACAGGAAGTAAATGAAAGTGAAAGTGTACCTATTGATGAGCTACCAATGAGGTATGATTTGAGTTTACTTCAATTCGTTTTGATTCTAATGGGAATTACGTGCTTGGTATAGGAGATCACGAAAATGCTTGGTTGGGTTGTTGAAAATTAATTGTAAGCATTACCAGCAACAAAAAAAGGAATTGAAACATGAATCAGTATGTTGGTAAAGCACTTTAGGAGCAGGGACATTGTGGGAAACTGGTACCCAATAGTGTCCATTGATTTCCATGAGCATGCTATGACCGGTATGATGGTTTTGAGGCATGTATATGCCTTGGTTTCTATATCTTCTAATGCAAGGAAGCCTTGCCAAGGGATGGATCAATGAGGATAGGGGATGTCGGGGAACTTGTAAAGTGAGTGACTGCACCGAAGGGGATTACTGGATTGTCTGAGGGACTGTGTAGAACAGAAGGGAATTCCAGGGATGGATTTGTTTTGGTCTTAAGACTTGCGAGATGGAATTAGATGCACATTGGGAGTGTGCCCTGGAAAAATGAGCCGGTAACTGTTCACTCAGAGGACAATTGGCACAGGATTGTAGCACTGGACATTGGATGTAGACTTTGACTTTGATAATGGATTCTGGACTTCTTGGGAAGGAGGTGAATCCTGGTATTACTTGCAAGGTGGAAGTGATAGACTTTGGATTCCCTTGTTGATTGATATGAGCATCGTATCCTTTTATTTGTTGGTTGATAAAATATGCATATGATTGTATAGGTGTATATTATTGTAAATACTGTAATGAGTTTTGTTATAAAGCTCCAGTAAACGGTATGATTGTCATTTTTTCAGCAGGTGGTCATTGTAAATACTGCAATGAGTTGTGTTATAAATCTCCATGGGAAGAATGTTTTTACTTTCAATAGTCTTGTCGGTCACAACTGTCATTAAACACCGAGAATGGTGTTCCCCCAAGGGGGAGGGTTCTATAACAACCCTGGTGAGAAATCCATGTAATAAAATTTAATAAAGGAAAAACAATATCCATAGTTGATGGGACACTTATTCCAAGCTGAATGTTGGGGAAATCATCCTAGCAGGTGTTCATTCGGTTATTATGGCTAAAGGAAAGTGGAAAAATCTTTGGAAAGACATGAGGCATTAATTGGAATTTTATTTATGGATGTAATGGAAAATAGGAGAAAAGGGAGGTGAAAGGTCACAGGTTTCATGTGAGGATGAAAATGATGGAAAATAATGGAAATTGAAGAAAATAGAGGCCTCAATGATAAAAAGGATTCTGAAAATTGGTTGGAAGGATTTTTTTCTCACACTTATGACTCTCATTATTCACTCTCTCTCTCTCTCTATCTCACTCTTGAACACTTAGTTTTTTCTTGGAGCATTTTGGTATTGGATCAAGAAAGGTAAAGAAGGCAAGAGGAAGGAAGCAACAAGAAAGGAAGAGCATGATCAAGTAGCTACAACAAGATTCTTTGTAGGTATCAATTTTCATGTGTGATTTCCTTGAAATATTTGGCATGCATGGTATTACATGTGGTTCTTTTCTGTCATGGCATGGGTTTTTCCAGGTGTGATAGTATTTTCAGTCTATCCTTTCCATTTTCGAATAGCCATGGTGTGATGGGGTTCTCGTTTTTTGGTGGAGTTGGATTTTTGGATGGATATGAATCTGAGTGAAGTGGATCTGCAAAAAGAAAACCACTTGGCCTAGTGATCCCTGTACTAGATTTTTTATCATGGTAAAGCCACTGACCTAGTGACCCTTGAATCAGACTGTGGGTTGTGGTAAATCTAGGATTGTGTGCCTCTATGGGCCTAGGAATCCTTGCCAGTGAATGGCAGGATATACAGTAAAGTGAAGAGGTGGATTGTTGTCCTTTGGGCCTAGTAGTTCTGGGATGGGACGTATAGTAAGGGCTGGAGAGTGAGTCTTGATGTAGGTCCTAGTAATCCCTAGATAAGACTGTGGATTATGGTAAAGCTTGAGAGACTAGGAGGCACTAAAATTACTCACGGTGTAGGTGGAAAATTTTGGTAGCCTTGTTTGGTTCTTTTCAGTTGGCTATGAGTCCCACATTCATGCTTGGAATATGGCACGTGGGTGATTGGATGATGAGATATTTGGCTCAGCCAATCTATGGTCGGGTGGAACGTGGAAGTCCCATCCCCGGTTGGTTTCTACATTCATTAAGGAGAAATTAATTCCCTTGGGTTTTTATGTGTTAATGTATTGCTTTATATGTGGAATATATGACTAATCTATTCATGGGTTTTTTTTTTAATTTTGTTGGTTATGAGCATGTATTTTGATAGTGATGATTTATTTCTCTCCTCATTTTTTTATTTGTAAATGAATAAACATTGTATCTATGACCTAATAGATGATACTGTAGCTATTGATGTAAGGGAACAATGCTTCTTAGATATTCTCAGATAAGTATGAGACCCCTATGTTCATATATGTTTTTTACACTTGTAGATTACATATTTGTGATATGTTTGACGAAATGTCTATCATGTCTAGTAGGGGTCGAGTCTAAGTGTTGTCATAGTTTTTTCAAATAAATCATTGTTTTGATGTGTTATTTCCTTTCTGAAATTCTCATTGAGTTTTTGGTGGTGGCTTGGACTGTGGGCCTAAAAAAACATCCTAAATCTCGTGGACGCAGGCATAGGTCAGGGAAATTTAGTTCATGGACGCAGGCATGGAGGATTTTGGGTGCGTCCAGAGCCTCCTAGACACACACATGCAGACTTATGCGTGTGTCCGTGGTTTAAGTGAGTTAAAATCTCAGTGGGATCCATGGGCTAGTTGCATGAGTGGTTGGGTTAGCTTCTGGGAGTCATGTTGCTGATGTGGAAGGTTTGTGTGTTGTGTTTCCATCGATTTCACTTCCTTAAGTTCACCTAGGAGGTTGAATATGATCATAGTAACTCTTCATCACATGTTTACCCCTGTTAATCGATTACTTGGGTAGATGTGGGATGAGGGTGTTACAATAGTTGAATGGAAGTTTCTCATAATTTAAGAATTGAATATGATTTTTTAATCCCACCTCAATTTCAATCTCACTCAACAAACCCACCAATAAGTCTAAGTCTAGTAGTGCATGTGCCACTCTCTGGATTTCAATATAGGTGAAAGAGTCATCTGCATCTACATTTTTTCTATAATATTCACAATAGCTTTCAACATCTTAAGAAATAACTGAAAGTATTGTGTAGGAAACCTAACTCAAATTGACAAAAAATTGATATTCTGCAACCTTGGATCATAACACATCATCTAGAGCTTTACTCCTAGGAAATAAAAAGTCCAATACAAGAATCCCCTTATAAGTTTCCTCGTGTCTTACATGCTTTCCAAAAGAAGAAAGATACCACTATATAAATGCCAATGAAGATTTGGATTTGTTGTACTATTACAATTATTACCATTAGCTAACTTCTTGGAATATTATAGTTATTACCATTAGCTACCCATGTATATGCATATATTGGGTGGTACATGTAAAAAGACTTAGTTCAACTAGTTTTAGAAAAGAGTCTACATATATGTAAAAAAATTAGAATAACTCAAATTATCTAAATTGACTATCATTAGCAAATCCAAAACCTTCTAAACTTATTAAAACATTCAAATTTGTAATTTATATCTTAGTAGGAAATTAGTATGATTTTTTTATATATAATATGTGCTTATTCAATTATAGCAGAGATTTTTTTGGTCTCTTTATCTGTTACATTGGTATCGGAGGTAACAGGAAATTAAGAAGGTCGTAGATCAAGGATTTTAAAAAGTGAGTCATTTTTTGGTTGAGAACATCCACCTTCTACAAAAATCTATCAAGGGTGTTGTTTCAATTATGTGTCGTTTAAGTATCTTGACTGAGAACACATGTTTTGGATTAATCATGAGAACATTTACTGTTGAACGCTCAAATTTTTTTTTAATGTTATCAACATTGTATCAACACCACACAAGATAATTATTATTTTTATTATTATCCAATTTTAAGGTTATTGCTAAGCCACACACTAAATTTGTGTCTAAAACCTTGTCATTTGTGGGACAAGGGACTCACTTCTGCACAGTTATTTAAGTGCTAAATTTGCAGAGGCATGCATACTCTATCTCTCTAATTTTGAACCTATAACCTCTTAAGAAAAATACATTCTCTTAACAATTAAACCCACTCAAACTATATTTATATAATAATATCATATCATATTATATGATAATTTCTCATCCGTGTTTATGCTTTGTGCCATACTCTAATGCCATATTTGACTTAGCATCAAAGGATGTTATCATGGTTGACTAACAACACTGTAGATGATACTGCTAGCATAGTTGGTATGACGTAATGTTCACTAGTGTGGAAATGTTAAAAATTAATTAAAATTCATAATTGTATTATGAGATAAAACATTGAATCAAAATGCTTGCAATAATATTGTAGATATTGACTATCTAAATCTAAAAGATGATATATGCTATATAATTTCTAATGTTAAATGTAATAAAAATATTAAAAATGGTTTAAAATTGATATACATATCATCTGAGATAAAAGAGTAAATCAAAGAGGTATCAATGGCACTACAATACTCAAAATACACTATTTAATAGTGTGTAAATTTTCATATTAAACTTAATAAAAATTTCAAAAGCGTTTTAAATTGATAAATATACTATTTGCGATAAAATTGTCGATTAACGGGGAAATGAAATTGTAATATTATTATAAACCTTGATTGTCCAACTATAAACTTGTTTACAAATGTTTGATTTCATGTTAATTACAAACAACAGCATCCAACTGGCAAGCAAACTCAATAGTTAACTTTTCTTTCATTCAATGCACAGAATCTGCAATGGACATAAAATTGCCCACCAAACCCTACCAAAGCTTTGGTTTCAAATAGTATCACCCATGTAAAAATTGAGTTTCAAAGTGGAGAGCATGCTTGCCTTCTGAACTTCATTTCAGTAAAATCTTCAATCCATGTTAATCAGGTTTTCATTCTGCGAACAAACCTACCCAAGATGCTATGTTGCATATTGCATTTCTAGTGTTCAAAACTAACAGGACGGTAGGACAAGGAACATTATTTTGAGGATAAGAACATTATTTAAAATCCACCATTTATTCTTAAAACCATAATTATCAAAATCAAATTAGAATTCCATTTGGTACTAAAAAAATTGATTCCCTATAATTAACAGGGGAAAAATTAGAAAGTATACATATTACAACTAATTAAATATGTGCTTTAATCATGGAACCAATTGAGCTAACCATTGAAGTTGTTATAAATTATATAATATAATATTAATTAGAAATTGAATTTTTATACAAATTCCACATTACAACATAAACATACAAATTTCACATTATCATGTATTTTATATTTAAAATAGAATCAACTATTTTTCAAAATATAAATGGTTAATTAATAATTAACCAAAAAATTCAAATTCTTTTTATTTAACTTGAATAGATATATGTCTCACACATATTTACAAATAATTAATTTATAAATTAAAAATATAACATATATCAATATTCTTCTTTACACAGATTCCTTCTCTAATTAACCTATTTTATAGCTTTTAATATATCTCATAAACCCTAATCTATTTATACATTGTAAGCCATACTTTAGTATATGTATTTCTAAAAAATTTCATTAAAAATTACTCATACAAATCACACCCATATACTTCATAAACCCTAGCCTATTTTTACATCATAAACCCTACTTTAGTATATATATAGTCAAATAATTTCATTAAAAACTTAATCATATAAATCATAACTCATACATTAATATATGTCACTACAAATTTCATTAAAAACTTTGTCGCCTAATTGACACTCCAAAATTTCATTTCAATGGGCAATGTTCTCCCTGTGCCAAACTTCAAATCAGAAAATTATTCGACTAACCGAATGGAACAACATAATTTTCGAATTTTTTCAGCCAACACCACAAAATTTGGTAACAAAAATGTAAATTAAAATGAAAGTTAAAAGTAAAAAAAAAAATTAAGTTTAGAAAATACAAACAAACAACAGGGAAGCATTGAATTTGTATGTTCTTACACAAGCCATACATTTTTGTGTCTCTTGATTCTATATGAGAAATATAGACCACTTTCAGAAAGCATAAAATAAATATGCAATAGATTTTAATGTTGAGAAGCATCAACCAAAAATATCCTACATATAAATAAAAAGTGGATTTAACTATGAAATTAGTTTGTAATAGCAAAACTGAATCCTAAACAAGCTTAATATATAGATTGGTTGATTACCAACCATCATTGGCATCCCCTCTCTCAGCGGAATTTACAACTGAAAATGTGTTGCCTCGCATTTTCACAATTTGGTGGCCCAATGCAATTACTATCACTACTGCCGAAGCGACAACCTTGCCTTATTGTAAACAACATTATTTGAGTACACCCAAATAGCCGATTCAATTATAATCTCTTTAAATGGTGGGAGGAGCTATTAAGAACAACTACAACTGTAAAAGTCAATAATAATCTCACAAAACAATTTATGTGAATTACACAAAGATGATGATACAAATTGTTTAAAAAAATCATAGAAAATCTCTAGCAATCTATTTTTTTAATAATTCATGAAGTCGAGCGACGCTAGGGTTTGGAGATAACTGTAGAATCTAACAGCGTTGGATTTGAGGCAAGGAATAGCTAGCTCTATGATAGTTTTGAGCGGCATCATGGCAACATCGTCAGGGGGAGGGAGGGGAGGGTGAGATCCCCTCCTATCGAAATGTAACGGAAGGGGAGTATAGTGGTAAGCAGTCAGGATTCCAAGGAGGCGTCGGTCCTAACCTAGGGCTTGTTTAGGGAGCCGAATGGCAGGCGAAGAGCAAAGGCCAATGCCTGCCAAGAGCCATGAAGAAGCCACGCTTTGTCATTCTGCAAAACAAATTGGACTAGTATTGAAGCTATATGAAAGACCATGCTTTAATTTGTAAATTTATAGGCATCTGGCCAACTGAGAAGGACTTAATCAATAGATTTAGCTAAAATGGCAACAAAAGGTCCATATAGATCTTAAATTTGGGGCAAGAATATTTTTTACAGTGATCTTCTCCAACCTCATAGATCATAAAGAAATAATTTTTGAAGGCGGCCCATATTTCTACTATAATGTTGGGTTACTTTTGAGGCAATGGAAATAATGCTATTAACCTAGATCAAGAACAATTTATGGTAGCTCCAGTATGGGGGAGGCTCTTTTCATTGCCTGTCTACATCTAGGACCCATAAATAATTGAAAGCATAGGAAAATCTCTTGGTCGATTTGTGAAAATAGCATAAACCACCCGTCGAGGAAGGTATACTTAATTCGCCTGCATATGTGTTTATATGAATATAACGAAGCCTTTACCAAAATTGATATAATTGGAATATGAAGGAGAAGTCTAGCAACAACTTCTTGACTATGAACACATTCCATTTCAGTGTCGGCGATGCCATGAATATGGTCATTTATTTAAAAATTTCCCTCTCAATAACCTAGACTAGATGGAGGGGAAGCAATCGGATGGAGGAGGAGGATCCACTGAGAAAGATGATGGGTTCAATATAGTTTCCAGTAGGAGAAATAACAATAAACCGCATTCACACTAGACCAGTAGCCCATCTAAGCAGAAGAGTAATCAAAACAGGTACAAAATATTGCAAGAAATGGGAGAAAGTTCAAAAGAAGTTGAACAGTCCATTGAAGAAGGTTAAGTAAACATAACCCAAAAATCCATGAAAGCTAAAAGAAAGGCGCAATAAGAACTAACAAAGAAGGATGATCAATCCCAAATGGTGGAACAATCGACAATGGAAGTGGATACAACCAAGGATGAGTTAAGTACAGAAGAAGTGGTTTTAAAGAAATTGTTGCAAGAATGGAAAAACCTAGATGACATATTCATAGTAGAAGAGAAAAAGAAGCCCTATAAGGAAACATTTGAACAATACATGACCTCCCAATAACAGAGACAAAATGAAATGGGAAAGACTTTAGGCTCACAAAAAGGAAACTCATAGGAACCGAGCACTCAATCTAAAGAGGAAAGAAGATGGGTAGAAAGAATTTGCAGGAATCTATTCATATTAGGGGAATTTTGAGGTCTAAAATGGGCCTCCTAAGAAAAATGTACAACCAAAATAAACTTTATAAGAACCAATAGGATTCAAGATGATGATATCAACAATGGGGGATGATTCACCATGTTTTAAGTAGAAGGGTAAAAATATTAAAAAATAATAAAATAATAAAACTAATTTTTTAGCTCATTATTTAAACTTATCTCCCAAAATTTTTACTCAAATTTAGAGTAGGAGTACTCATTAGATGAAAATTTTAATTCCTCATCCAAAGAGTACCTATGTTGCATATTTTTTATGGAACTTGATACATGAAAAATGAGAAATACATGAAAACATGTGATTGCAATCATTTTTTTCATGTATCTCTCATTTTTTGTGTAGCGGGATCCATCAAAAGTATGCAACATGGGTACTCCTTGGATGAGGAATTAAATTTTTCATCCAATGAGTACTCCCGCTTGAAATTTGAGTAAAAAATTTTGGGGATAAGTTGAAAATATGAGTTGAAAAAGTAGTTTTTTCTTTTTTCCCTCTAAAATTTGTTGATGTAATCAAATATTATTTTATTATTTCCACTATTATTTTATAACTTCCTTAGGAATCCCATTTTCGACCTCAAAATTCACCTAATGAATGGTCAGCGAAATTTTAGTGAATTCGAGGGTAATACAGCTATCAACGGTATTCCAACAAATACACAAAGTCTCCCAATGATAGTTCTCCCTTGGAATGTGAGGGGCCTTAACAACAAGGGCAAGCAGAGATATTTACAAGAAAGATTGAAGATGGAGAGGATGCATGTGTTACTCATTCAGGAAACTAAAGTTTTGGGGTGATGATTAGAGGAAATATTGAAGTTATTGAAACCTAAATATGAAGCAATGGCCATAGATTCGAGAGGAAGTTCGGGTGGCATAGCTATTCTGTGGAATCCAGCCGAGATTATGGTAAAGGGATGGATAGGATTACCTGGAATCATAACCGAGTTTTTTAGGAAAACTGGGACGAAGGATTGGATTCTAATTTCATCTATTTATGGCACTCATATTCCAAGAGAAAAGGCATCATTCCTTGAGAGTATAGGAATGCTAAAGAACCTACATAATGAGAAGTATTGGCTGATAGGAGGTGATTTCAATATGATCACAAGTCTCAAGGAGAAAAAAGGAGGCATACGAAGAGAATATCCTTAGATGGAGATGTTCAGGGACATGTTAATTGACCTACGCTTGGTTGACATACACACAGTTAATGGTAAGTTCACCTAGAACAATAGGCAAGGAGGAGCTCATCAAATAGCATCAAGGCTTGATAGGTTCTTAGCATCAGAAACTCTCATAAGTTACGATGTTTTTTATGAGGCCTCAATCCTTCCTAGTATGGGATCAAATCATTGGATGATATGTCTAGAGATATATATGAAGCAATGTAACAAGAAAATACCATTTAGATTTGAGGCGTTCTGGTTAAAGGATCCTACCTTCGTTGATAAAGCCAAGGGCTTGTGGGAATCAAGCCAAATACAAGGAAGAAACAGGATGCATACCTTCCAACTCCAACTAAAGGACTTAAAGAAAAAAATAAAGAAATGGAATAAAACAGAGTTTGGCCACATACAATAAGATAAAGAAAAATTACAGGCTCATATGAAATAGGAACAAGAACAAATGATCTTACAAGGGAGATCGGAGCTCCTTGTAATAGAGGAAGGAAACCCTCTAAGTAAACAGAAGAACGTAGGAAGTAGGAGGAAATTATGTGGAAAAAAAATTCCAGAATATAGTGGCTAAGAGAAGGGGAGAGAAACAACATTTTTTTTCCACAAGGTGATGATTCAGAGAAGACAACATAACCGAATTTTCTCCCTTAAATATGCAAGTAGAAATAGGTTGGTCTAGCATCAGGACATGGAGACCTTGCTGGTGGAACATTTTAGCGATATCTTAAGGGAACCGGACCAACACAGAACATAAGAAATTTAAAGGATAAAGCGATACTTACCCCAGATAATCAATCGAGAACATAATTTGGAATTATGATGGGAAATTACGCTTGAAGAGGTGGAAGAAGTTGTAAAAGGCCTAGAAAAAAACAAATCACCTGGACCAAATGGTTTTATAGCTGAATTTTACCAAGCAGCATGGCCATTCATAGGAAAATATATCTTGAAATTAGTGGAGGAATCACACAGAACCAAAAATGTATATCCAACTCTAAACTATACCTTTATTACGTTATTTCAAAATAAATATCATTCTCACGAACCTGTTGGTTTTATACCTATATCTCTTTGTAATGTTATATATAAAATCCTGTCTACAATCATGGTGAATCACCTTAAGCCCATTCTTCTTGCTTTAATATCCCCTGAGAAGGCTAGTTTTGTGAAAATTCTTGATGGTATAATCACTGCTGAGGAGGCCATTCATTCTTTTAGAACCCTAAAAACCAAAGGGATGATGATTAAGCTTGACCTCTCTAAAGCCTATGATCACCTTAGCTGGAATTATCACCAAAATACTTTATAGGCTTTCGGATTTGATGTGAGATGGATTAATGGATCCTTTCTTTAATTTCTTCCCCTAATTACGACATACTAGTAAATGGAGCTCCCTCTGATCCTTTTAATGCCACCCATGTGCTGAGAAAAGGAGATTTGATATCCCCTTTCCTCTTCATTACTGTTGTTGAAGGTTTAGGCAGATATATCAAAAATAAGGTGGAGGGAGTTCACCTTAAAGGCTTAAATCTATGGGGTGTTGGTCTTAACCTATCCCACCAACAGTTTGTTGATGACATAATTCTTTTTTTCCAAGAAACTCTCAAAGAATCCAAGGCCATTCTTTCCATTATTAAATATTTCATGGCTGCTTTTGGAACTTTTATAAATAATGACAAATCTTGTGTCTTCTTCAATACCAATCCTCAGTCTCAACGATTCTTAGCACAAAATATGGGGTTAAGAATAGGATACCTTCCCACAAAATATCTGGGTATCCCTCTTAGCATTAACTCCCTTAAGGTATCTTGTTGGAAAGATATTCTCAACCACATCCAATCTCGGCTTCAAAATTGGTCTTTTCATGCGCTCAAATCCCCCAGTTGTGTGGTCGTCTTGAAATTTGTATTGCAATCCATCCCCATATACCAATTATCGAGATTGGCAGCCCCCAAAACTATTTCTATTAATATGGCTAACATATTTTAAAGAAAAATGTGGCAAGTACCCCCAAAAAGCTCATAAATGGGCCCTCCTCTCCTGGGAAAAACTGATTAAAACAAAAAAAGAAGCATGCCTTAGATTGAGGGACCCTTACGTGCTTAACCAAGTGATGGGAACAAAGCTTTTGTGGCGATGGATACAGGGAGGCAAAGATTTGTGGAAAAATATTTGGGAACAAAAATATGTGATTCCACTATCTACTGAAGGAAAATTGTGGATTCAGACCACCCCAAAAGGATCAGAAATATGGAATTTAGTAGCTTCAAATAAAGACTTTGTCAAGGATCATAGCTTCTGGGAAACTAGGGGAGGAAAAACTACTCGGTTTTGGGAAGATTCATGGAAGCAAAGGGAGAAGTTGTTCATTAGAATATATATAGTTGATATCTTTCTCTTTATCAATCAGATGAATAAAAAAATTGTTGCTCAATTCTGGGACTAAGATACAGATCATCAATGGAGAAATGGAAACAAAAGAGACACTAGCATAATGTTCGGGACACTCATCAATCGGAGAATTTGGAAAATTAGTTAAAATCTAGAAAACTGCCTGTAGTGATGGCAGATGACATCTTGAGATGGGGATATAGAACAAAAGGGATGTTTACAATTAATGAGGATATAACATTAAATCTAATCATTTAAAGCCTCAAGTATCACACCTCTGGTACAAAATATGGATTGGAAATCATTGGCCGAAAATTAAATATTTCCTATGGTTAGTAGGTCATGGAAAAATATTAACCTGCGATCGATTGTAGACTCGTGGGATGCAGGGACCGTCTACCTGCAATATGTGTGGCAAACATAATGAAACAATTGAACACCTACTGAACAAATGCAATGTATTTGATCATCTATGGAAGAACCTCTATTGCCTTTTCCAAAAACTTGATAGAGATAGATTAAGTATCAAAAATACAGTTGAAAACTAGAGAAAAGGGCGATACTAAAGCCCAGTTATTAACAAATCTTAGTAGACCTCTATAGGATTTCTCCTGTGGGAAGTGTGAAAAGAAAGGAACATGTGAACATTTAGAGAGGAGACTCGCTAGACAAAAGAAACCTGGAAGATAATTATTGAAAATATAAGAGAAACCATACTTGCAAATAAATGACTCCAGGAGGATTGGAAAGTGAATGCATATGAGGCCCGAATCTTAGCAAAATTGAACCTCAAACCTCAAATTCTTGCCCCAACCTCCTGGAAACATAAACCAATGGTATGTCAATTGCGAGATAAATTCAGTGCACCCCAGCAATTTTTCCTATAACTCAACTATGATGGGGCTTCAAAAGGAAATCCAGGTCAAGCAAGAGCAAGGGTGATTTTGAGAGACTCTCGTGATCAGGTAAGGAATATTTATGCTATGGAATTGGGATTTTCTAGCAATAACTAAGTTGAGTTAAATGCGGTCAAATAGGGCCTCATAATATCTAAAAGGGAACATTATAATAGGCTCGTAGTCGAGGGTGATTCGGCTATGGTCATAGTAATACTCCAAAGGCTACAACATAGAGCAGGATGGGAGAAAACTATCCGAAGTTGGCATACAACTCGCGTAGTTCGAGATTAAGGACCTCATACAAAGAATTAGCTACATGATCTTATCTCATGAATGTAGATCAGGAAATACAACAACTAATTTGCTTGCAAATTGGGGGTGTAACCACCAAGGAAGGCTTCTGGATATTACCTTGGATATCTTGAGGGAGGAGATTGAGCTTGAAACCCTACAGGAGATATTGGACAAAGACAACAATGACAACTAGAATCCCCAATTGGGGTGCCAAGTGTGTCGAGGAAGTTGCGAGGTGGCAGTAGGCCATGTGGGCCACACGGAGTATGTGTGATGACACACTGTGACTATTGCGGGTAGCTCCACCCATGCAAAGTAATGACTGCATTTAATATGGATGGTAGACAATGGGGATTGTCAGAGTGATCTGGGGGAATTCGTCGTTGTAGGAGGGAGAAAAGGTAGTCTAAAAACATTCCATTTTTTTGTAAGCGAATGATTTTTTAGCATATTTCGAAGGAAGTTGGGCAGAAGGCAGGTGAGAAGTCGAGGGAATTGGAAACCTCTATGTCTTGCTTCCCCGGGTATGTATATAGCTTCTCCCTCAATTTAATTGTCACTTTGATGAGTAAATGCATTGGTTCGTATCATTTTATTCTTTGTTCTGCGCTTGGATTGGATGTGTACCACCCTAGTTTAGTTACGATGTTTGTCATTGAAGATGCTCTATCTGATAGGAATTTAACGCAGTTTGAGAAGGTTGATAGATCCTGCTAGTTTAGTAATTGTGTCTTTATTTTGCATCGAACTCTTGCTTTTGTTATTTTTCATGAGTTTATCAGTGTTTTTTATTCGACTGGTCGTGGTTATTTCCATATCCTAGGAATGAAAAATGCAAGGGAGGTAACGTCTCTTTGTTATGGGGAAACCCTGGACCCTAATTTTGTCTGTCAGTCAAATTGTTCTCTTAAACCTCCATGCTATGTAAATAGATTTGCATGTCAAGTTATCAACGTCATATATCACCTTCCTTCTGTTTCATGTCAAGTTCCCAGCTCTGCATGCCAGTTTCAAAGTCCAACATGTCATCTTCATAGTCATGTAAGTCCAATTCATCATTTTGCATGAAAAATTCACAACTCAGCTGGTCAATTATGTAGTTCTTCTTATCAGGTTGACAGATCTATGGTATAATCTTAATGCCCTTCTTATCAATGTTTTAATTCCACAAGCCAACTATACAAAATTGCATGCATGTCCTGCAATGACATTTTGGGGGTTAGAAGTTATGTTGACTATTTTAGTAGAGTTAGGGGTAACTCGACATGCATGCCAAAGCCTGTAACGATTTCTAAGGGGTTTAACCTAATTAATACTTAGGGGTGATTTTTATTGTAGGGTTGCATGAGAGTAACTGGTCAGTTTATTGGTGCTATTCATTGTTTGGTCTCTGTCTTGTTGTTTGTGGTGAGTGGAAACATTGTTTCTGCAACTCAAGTCTAACCTATGCTGAGAAAGGGATCTATAACAAAAGTTGGGAGGCAAAGGCACGGTTATGAGGCCCCATATTTGGTAATATTGTAAATGAGAGTTGTATATTACTCTCAATATAGCTCAAGATGATCACTTCCAGGGACAAAGAAACCTGTATAGATGATCATAATATTAATAAAATGGTGGGGGTGGCAAAATTCAACAAAGAGGGTAATTTTCTTTACTATCTGTTTGAATTCAATATTATTATGTTTTTTCCTTCTACATGTCTTCCTAGCATCTCTCACCCTCAAGCCATTGCACATTGGGGGAGAACCTCGGTGTGGATCTCGGTGAACGCTCAACTGCTGGGAGACCAGTCTCTAACAAACATGGTGAAAAATTAGTCAGGGAAAAAAGAGGTTAAGGACAAAGGTAAGGAAAAATTGGGTCCTGCCAAAAGGGGACGGAAATATGGGAAGGAAATAATGCTTAAAATTTTCCAGGCTTATGGAGAAGGGACACATGGCCATGTCTTTTATTTCTAGATAGGAACAAGACTTGAAAACAAAAGTCGAGGAAGACATTCCTGATGACGAGATGGATCCGATGTTGACAGATCCGAGGAACACTAGACACATACTGTCACTATTTAAGCATTCAATCCATATTTACTAGACTTTGAAGTGTTTATTGGCTAAATCCATTGTCACTACTAAAGATATTGGAGGGGCTCTGAAGGAATCTTCCATTCTTGCAGAAATTCGCAGGGATATTCTAGAGATTCACCTCCAGCAACATCATCGGAATGTCCACCTTGGACGAATTAATAGGCAAATTCAGAGCATGAATCAAGCTGATATGCCTGGGTCAAGTGTCAAGGACCTGACACCCATTGAATCATAAGATGATTAATTTTAGTGGTTAATTTTTTTTTGTTTGATATGAAAGTAGCGGATAACATGTATTTTCTTTATATGTCAATAGATGTAGTAGACAATAGACCGGATAAGATATCTCGAGACAGATTCAAAATATATCAATTTTGGTTGGCTTATAACTCTCTTAGATGGCCAACAGACCTAGTTTCCTACGAGTAGGTTGAGGCCATCAAGTATACAATCTGATAATGTAACTTATTTTTTTGATTGGATGGATAAATAGAGAGGTACTACCAAGTTTACAACATAATATTAAAAATTAAAAATAATAATTCACTTTTTTAATTTAAATCTAAATAAAAATCGATTTTTAAAACGAGAATGTGGAAAGCTTATTAATAATTTTAAAAAATAATAATTCAACCTCCAAAAAAATTAAATATAAAGAATTTAAATGTAGAATCTTCTGGATTTATCACATCCATTTTTGTTAGAATGGATGTTTCAAACCAATCCTTGTGGTTCATCATCAGGATAGATCAATGAATTTTGTCAGATCTCATCATCGGGTATAAATGAAGGAGAATGAAAATGAACGAATGTAAATTGGGAGGCCGACCTTTAATGATGGAGGAAAGGAAATTATTAAAATTATTATTTTAATTAATTAATATCTTTTTAATTAATGACTCTAAATTTAGTTAGTTTTAATTATTGAGATAATGTTATTATTTAATTAATACATTTTTAATTTAAATAAATAATTAATATCTAAAAATTAATAAATTATTTAAATTTCACAATTGTATTAGTGTTTTAATATATATATATATATATATATATATATATATATATATATATATATATATATATATATATATATATAGATATATTGTTACTTATTGATGTTTTTTTTTTTTTTAATTGTTATTAACTATATTAATTTATGCAAATTAGGCTTGAGATGAATGCTTTTAGTATTAATAATTTTAATTTAGAATAATAATTATTAAACAATACTGATTATATTAATTATATTTTTGAGGTTTAATAATGATATTTTAATACAAGTCTAATAAATATTGGGGATGTAGGTCAATATAATAAATTTTGATTCTTATGGATTCAGAAATTGGGGTTAATAGTATTTAAAAATTAATGATTACTAAATTTTGAATTAACATTGATAATTATTAATTAAGATGAATGATACTAAATGAGATTAATAAATTAGATAATTAAGGGGAAATGAGTGAATGAAAAGAGGGGGGGGAGAAGTATTAATAGAAATAAGGAGAGACAAGGTTGAGGACCATGACAAAGGTATAGAGAAATGAATAAAGAAATGAATAGGTTAGAGGAGGAAAATGTCAAGATAGTGAATGAGAGAAATGAGATGCAAGGGGGGAGTTATTTTAGGGATGGTTTGGGGTTTAGAATAGGAATCCAATTGTTGCTTATTTTCCAGCCATCATCACGGTTGAGGTTGTTAGGGTGTTTTCCAATTTTGATAACTTCCCTAAATTTCCTATGGTGATATGGGTCAATTTTAGCCACAACCCGAGAGTCTTCAATACAAATGTGATGATTTTTTTTGCTAGAATGCTCGGCTAGGGGTGATGTTTTGGAGCGGTTATGTTTTATGTTTGCGACATGTTCTTGAATCTGAGTCGTGATTGATCAACCAGTTTCACCAATGTAGGGTTTGCCACATGAACACGGAATTAAATAAACTCCTTTGTGGCATCTGGGATCAATGGTATATTTGACAGATTTGGGACATCTGCTGATGGTGTTCATAGGTTTGAAGGTTGTCCAAAATGTTAGGTCCAAAACGTCGATTGAGCCCGCACAAACAGGTATGCATTCTACCAAAACCTCTCTATTAACTCATAAACAAGTTGGTACCAATAATAAAAATAAGGTTTATTCGGATTCAGAAGATATAATTATTAACACTGTTAAAAACATCCTCAAGGGGATCGCCACCACCAATCCCTCCTCATCTCAAATCAGTGACAACAAACGCGTTATCAATTTATCCAACACTCAAATTGATCAACATGTTAGTGTCCTGTGATTTGGAAGATTTGTAAAACAAATGACAGGGTAACATCAGACCAGTCTTTGGAGTCTTAGGACCTAGCCTTCCTCGACTCAGAGAGGGCTCGCTCTTATGCGCGAAGGATGTGATTTTGTTCGCTTTGGGTGATTGATTTTAGGCTAGTTGTTAAGTGCTGGCTTGTTTGTTTGATCTGGGTTGGGGTAAGATGATCAAGTAGAATAGGTGGAGTGAGAGGTTATCAAATCAATTGGGCAATGGAGTCTATGAAGTCATTGATATCTTGGTAGCGAATCGGGGTACATCACAGGGAAAATATAGTGTAGTTAATGGATCTTTTAAGTTTATGTGTGAGGTGAAATGGACAATAAGTTTGGGAACCAAGGTAGGGCAAAGGGAAGTTAAGAATCCTTTGTCAAATACCTATGAACATGGAGGTCTTCAATATTGATAAGCAAAAGATACTAATCATGAGATAGGGCGCACCATTTACTCAGTGACGATACTTTTAAACAAATGAACATTCAAGATAAACAATCCAGTAGAACACTGAAGCAAGAAAACTTATCTAACTTCAATGATTCAACTTTCAATATTTGAAAACATATAAGAGACAGATAACATCAATAAATGAAGAGGGAACGCCTAAACATCATTCATCAAACTATAGAGAACTTCAAGGCAAACTGATAATCATATTCAAAGGGCAAGATCGAAATAAGACCTCGTTGACTTAACCTAACAATCAATACATCAAAGAGAGATTTCAAGACATAGTTTAGATAGAATAAAACAAGCAGGGCTTACCATGAATCATGTTTATAAACTAGCATGTTAATCCAATAATGAAATAGACAAGATTAGGTGGGCCTAAGGAGCAATGAAGAATTCTTTAAGCTAACCCAGCAAAAGAAAACATGAAAACAATAGCTAATAGGAGGACTGAGGTGCCTCAAACAACATTTCTCATCCTATACTCTTCTGAGCTACTGCAAAATAGAAAGTTGGACATATGGAAAACAAGAAAAACATGAACATATGAGAGATACATCACTTCAGGGATCCTACAAGCAAGCCTTCATCACCATCAATCAAGGCAATCCATCCACAAGCTCTGCAACACTAAATTGTTCTTAAACTTCCAAAAACCATGTATTTCTCTTAAACACTTCAAGTTCCCCACTGTTTACAATGAATCCTCATGCCTTATATAACAATCAAGGAAGAGGGAATTAGAGTTTAGAGCGAGAAGGAGAGGCAGGGAAGACTGAGTCCTAAGGTTTTGGACAGACCCTGCAATGGCTCTGGCTCTGGTGCAGTCTGCCACACCAGTGACATCTTTTCCCCCTTCGGCATTGAGATCGGTTTGCCGCCTGCATTTACCTTATGACTCTCCCATCGGGGGGGGGGGGGATACTGTTGAGCCCTAAAGATTTCCTTTCCTTTCACCAAATTTCACATCATTCCATTTGTCCTTTGTTAGTTATAGGTTTAAAAGATTAATAGGAATGATTAAAGTCACTTTAAGAATGCATGCAATGACTGACTTATTATACTTTTGTGGTTTTGTTGTCGTAGTGATTTTTTATCAGACTTAGCTACAGAATGCAGCCATTATGTAGCTAGTCGCATATTCCGCAGCCATATTTATGTTTACATAGGTTACAGGTGTCATTTGAAGGAAAAACACATATGGTTAAATTCCAGAACTCTCCTACATCATTCCTTGCCCTCTACGAAGGTTGAGAAAAAATCTGCAAGTGGTTATGCACGTGGAGGAAGCCAAAACTAAGAAGTAGACTTCTACAAGGATAAGGACTCTGCAGGTGTCTTCAGCAAAATACGAGTCCTCAACAGGAGTTCTAGTTCAATTTTGATTATAAAATACACCTACACCTATTTCCACTCAATGACAGTTATGTATTTGCTTATAAGAATAACTCGGGGAACCGAGAAACAGTTAGTTAGTTGATGCTTTGTTGTTAGTTCTCAAAGACTATGATACTTTGTTTCTGAGCATTTTTCCTTTAATGAAAGAAGTACAACTTTGATGCATGATCTAAAGAAATTTTAAGGAGTTAAGGATTCGTGTTCCAATCTGATGGTAGAGGGCCCCTACTGTCTAAAAGGCTTTGTGCATATTTTCTAGATAAGTGACTTTAGCTCTGTTTCGTTCTTAATCTAGGCAGTTTTTCTGAGCATCATGTTTTATGTTTACTTACATTGAATATTACAGTCAATCTTGTTCTCATGAACTGTTCCAATATATCACTAACACGTGAATGAGATAGAGTTGTAGTACTTCGGAGGTTAATTGCATTTTAGTTCAGTTTTGTTCATTGTATTTCAAGTTTTATTAGTTAATTGCATTCTAGTCCTGTTAATTAGATTTAAAAGACCCTAATTATTTTACAAGCTGCTCTTGTTCTTAATCTCTTCTAACAAATCATTATCATATGGACAAGAATTAGTTATATCATTTTGAGTTCTTGACTGTTCTGCAATTTCTCATAATTTTACAAACAACCTTTTTCCAAAGCTATTCCAAGAGATCTCTAACCCTTGAATGAGGCTTAATAGTAACATTTTGAGTTGCAGAATGGGTTAATTCTAGTGTCATAAGTTATTTTAGCATAGGGATCCTTATTATGTTGTAGATAATCTTTTCTCAAAATGTTCCAACAAATTTCTAACAATGGATGAGATTTTCTTTGTGATATTGTAAGTTATTGTTTACTAAAAAGAACCTCATTACATCAAACTTATCCTTTTTCTCAAGTTGTTCCAACATACCTCTAATGAAATGAATTGGATTGAGTTGAATGTTATGAGTTATTTTTCTTGCCAAGCTTTACAATCTGTGGATTAACATTTTCTGTTCTTAGGTGCCATACATAGTTTAGAGTAGATTTTGTTCTGTTTTAGTGTGATCAATAACTTCTCTTTGCCAACAATTTAGTTCTTTTCCTCTTAGCATAAAAACAAAAAACCAAAAACACTAGAAAAACACTAAACACAACGAAGTAGGAAGAAGATACCTAGGCACATATAGTGCACTTCACTTCAACAATTTACTAGCCCTGGTTGACAATTTATGACATCAATTTAGGAACACTAAGTTGAGTAGAAATTTTGGCGTCGTTGCCGAGAAGTGTAACTAGGTAGCCTTGTTTCTTACCTCCCAAAAACAATGATATGTGTAGAGAAAGAGACTCAAGGGGTAGATTCATAAGAAGTAGAAGCTTGATTCCTAAAACACCACTTGTTCCACCAAGACCAAGAGGTAGCACACCTCCAACTCAAACCCACATCCCATACTTTACTGATCATAGACTTCCAGAAGACTTAAGATCAGATATTCCATCAAAAATACCTTCCACTTCATCCTCTGAACCTGTCTTAGAAGAAGATTCAAGGACCCCTGCTAGGGACATAAACTTTTCCACTTACACACGAGAATCAACCATGGCAGAAGAAGGGGGAAGAGGAGTCTTTAATGGATAACATACACTATTTGGAGGGGGTAGAGGTAGAGGTAGAGGAGAAGGAGGTAGAGGTGTAGAAGGAGAAGGAGGTAGAGGTGAAGAAGGAGGAAGAGGAAGAGGTAGAAGAGAAATGGGAAGCTCTTTTGGGTTTCCTATAGTAGATGAAGAAACCAATGCAACTATGAAAAACATTTCACCCTCTATTCTTCCAAACTTCTATGGACTCTAAATTGAAGATCCTGAAGCCTTCCTATTTGAATTTGAATTCCTATGTAGAACCTACGATTACTTACAAGATGCCCAAAAACTTAAACTGTTCCCTTCAACATTGAAAGGAGCAGCATTAAAATGGTTTATGAGTTTGATCAACAATTCTATTAGGACATGGGAAGACATGAAACATGCATTTCTAGAGAGGTATTTGGATTACTATATGCCAGTCAACCATAAGGAGGAAGTGCTTAAAATGCTACAAAAAGAGGATGAAAATTTGGAAGATTTGTTGGAGAGGTTTAACTATAACATCAAAAGAGAAAAAATGGAAAACTTAGACCAAGATACTTTGAAAGCTCTCTTGTTGAAGACAATTAGGGATGAATGGCTAGATATCATTAATATGATGGGAAAAGGGGATATATCTCAGATCACGTTACCTGAAATAGTTGAATTATGTATCAACCTTTCAAGAGGGAAATCTAAAACTGTAAAAGGACCAAGAGACCCTGCTCTTGCAAGGGCAAGTAAGTCTGCTTCTGGGACAATATGTAGGGCATAAATAGGACATATGCTTGATGAATTCAAATTTGACATTTTAGGGAGTCTTAGTGAACAAATAGACACCCTTAAATTACAAAACAAGAAAAAAGTTGAATCTGATGCCTTAGCAATCTTCTATCCCAAATGTAGAAAGAAGCATGCCTTGAGAGAGTGCCCTTTGGATGCAAAAATAGTAGAGACTTGTGTAATTTGTTTAGAAAAACATGAGACCAAGAGTTGTCCTTCACTTCCTGGTCTTAAAGTTGTATTTCAAGAATAAACCCCTACAAATTCCACAGAATCTCTCAATTTTGTCTCTAGGAGGCCTTGGCAAGGACCTCAAACACAAGGATTCCATGATCAGCTGTATAATCAACCCCCACCAAATTGGAATTATTGGCAACAACCTTGGCCCCAATTCCAAAATAAATCTCAAGCTTGGGCACAAGGAGCACAAAATCCCTATGGAAGATACTCTCAGTACTATCAATATCCACCATCTTATCCACCATATCCAAATTTCCCTCCTCAACAAAATCCTCAAAATCCACAACATCAAAATCCACCCAAATCAATTACCTGCCCAACCCATACCAAACCCCAACAATAAAAATCCTCAGAACACATACATGATAGAAGGCCAACAGTTCCCAACATATTTGATTACTCCTTTAAACCTTAATGATGTTCAACATAGGTCTGGAATAATACTTGAAAAGAAGAAACCTTCTGTAATCATACAAGAGCAAAACAACTCTGAGGAAGATTCTCTACGAGTAAATAAAAGTCTTGAAGAGAGTACACCTTTTCAAGACCCAAATATTGAAAAATCAAAACAAAAAGAACCAATAATTTCAACTCCTATATTAGAGCAGGCATCAACATTTACCTCTACACCTCCCTTTCCAGAAAGATTACAAATTGATAGGGGTGTAGAAAAACAAATTATGGTGCCTAATTATGATTTCCTAGATGAGCTAAGGAATGTTTGTATTAAGATCTCATTATTACAAGATATCAAGGAAATTCCAATCTTAGAAAAGACAATAAATGAGTTGAGCATGAAAAAAACAGGAAAAAGAATCAAAGAGACAAAGAAAATTCAACTGGAAGGAAAAATAACAGACATTATGATGGGTAAGATTTCTTCTCCAAAGTATCTAGACCCAGGAAATCCAGTTGTTAAAATACACATCAATGGAACTGAGATCCAAAACACACTTATTGATTTAGGAGCAGTAATCAATATCATGAGTAGACAAATCATGGATAAACTAAAACTTCCTAATCTTCTTTTTACACCCACATTATTACAATTAGCAGACAAATCTGTGATCAAACCTAATGGGGTAATAGAAGACATTCCAATGTCCCTAGATTCTTGGGAGTATCCTGTGGATTTTATGATCCTAACTCCTAAAAATAATCTAGGAGGACATCCAATTATATTAGGAAGACCTTGGTTAGCTACAACTGATGCTTTCATTAGTTGTAGATCCGGTGATATGTACATCTCTGATGGTAGTTCAACCAAGAAATTTACCTTGTATCCTCCAGCAAAAACAATTATAGAATTAGATGATACTCAATGGATTGAGAATGAAGAAGACATACAACCTCTCTTCACAATTTTAGAAATTAGTGAAGATAGCCAGATTCTAAATACCTTGGAAAATTTTGAATCCTCTTCGGAATACAAACATGAACAATTTCAAGAAGAATCCAACATTGAGTTTTTATTATCAAGATAGATGTCTCTTTACTCCATGGATAAATTTGGCAGCTCTACAATTGAGATATTTCCAGGTAAAACTTTAAACATAAACAAGAACCTAGAGAAATCTCAACAAGAAAAGCTAGTCAAGATATTATAGAGACATTCTTCTGCATATGCATGGGAATACACTGATATGAAAGGAATAAGCCCTAAGACTTGCACTCATCACATCTACATAGAGGAAACTTGTAAACCAATTAGAAAACCTCAGAGACGGATGAATCCAAATCTTAGGGAGATTGTTAAAGAAGAATTGCAGAATTGTTAAATGTCAACTTTATCTATCCCATTTCAGATAGTCAGTGGGTTTCTCCTTTGGTAATTGTGCCAAAGAAAAATGGTAAATGGAGGGTATGTATTGACTATTGGGAATTAAACAAAGCTACTCTTAAAGATCATTTTCCCCTACCTTTCATAGATCAAGTGTTAGATACATTAGCTGGAAAATATTACTTCTCATTTTTAGATGGGTTTAGTGGTTATAATCAAATTCAAGTAGCACTTGAAGATCAAGACAAAACCACATTTAATTGTCCTTGGGGTACCTATGCTTACCGAGTATTGCTATTTGGACTATGCAATGCACCTGCAACATTTCAAAGGGCAGTACTGGGAATATTTTCAGATCTAATACATGATTGTGTAGAGGTTATATGGATGATTTCACAGTCTATGGAAACACATTTGAAGAAGCCTTAGAAAACTTGGAAAAAGTTTTAAAGAGATGTAAATAAGCAAATCTTTCACTAAGTCATGAGAAGTGTTTTATGATGTTTACTGAAGGAATTGTTTTGGGCCATCACATTTCAGGGGATGGAATTAGAGTTGATGAGTCAAAAGTTGAAGTCATCTCTAACTTATCTGTTCCAAGTTGTCCAAAAGATGTTAGGAGTTTTCTAGGATTTACAGGATATTATCGAAGGTTTATAGAAAACTTCACCAAGATAGCATCTCCACTTTTCAAATTACTTACCAAGGACTGTGAATTCAAGTGGAATCCTGATTTCCAGTTAGCCTTTGAGACCCTAAAAACAAAAATCTCTGAAGAACCTATTTTAAGGGGACCTAACTGGAAATTACCTTTTCATATTTCAACAGATGCCTCAGATACAGCTTTAGGAGCAGTATTGGGACAAAAAGACCCGATTCCTTATGCCATCTACTATACAAGTAAAAATTTGACTCCTTCAGAGTTAAATCATACTGTAACTAAAAAAGAGTTCTTAGCTGTTGTTCATGCATAAATAAATTCAGACACTATATAACCGGTATGAAACTTTTGTTCACACAGATCACTCTGCAATTAAATATCTAATGAACAAATCAATTACTAATGGCAGAGTCATAAGATGGTTATTTCTTTTACAGGAATTCAACATCACCATTCTAGATAGGCCTAGAAAAAAAAATACAGTAGCTGATTTCCTATCTAGACTCCAAAACATCAAAGACAATACTCCAGTTGAAGATGAATTCCCTGATGAATATGTTTTTGCAATTTCTACTCAAACTCCTTTGTTTGCTGACATTGCTAATTATCTAGTTTCAGGGAAATTTCCTTCAATAATGAATGCAAGAGACAAAAGAAAGATCATCTATGACAGTGAAAAATATTCATGGGTTGCTAATGAGTTATACAAAACAGGTCCAGACTTTATCATTAGGAGATGTGTTCGAGAAGATGAGATGCCTGAGATCCTCAAGGCATGTCATGATGAACCTTGTGGTGGACACTTTGATGATAAAAGGACAGCTTATAAGATCCTTCATTTAGGATACTATTGGCCATCCCTTTTTAAAGATGCTAAAGAGTATGTCAAAACGTGTGACAACTGCCAAAGGGTAGGGAAACCTTCTCCTTCAGGTGAGATGCCATTGCAGCCTCAGGTACATATTGAACCTTTTGAGAAATGGGCTTTAGATTTTGTAGGACCTATTAGTCCTCCATAAAGACAAAAGAAATATATATTATTTTTCACTAATTATGTTACCAAATGGGTAGAGGCCAAGCCATTACTTTCTGCTACTGAAGCATCTGTAGTTAATTTTATTTTTGAGGATATTTTTACTCGTTTTGGTGTCCCAAGAGAAATTTTTACAGATCAAGGAGCTCAATTCACATCAAAGCTAGTGGAACAAATGGTGGAGATGTACAAAATCAGACGCAGAAAATCTACTCCCTATCATCCACAAGCAAATGGTCAAGTGGAATCTACTAATAAGGTTATTGAAGGGATCCTAACAAAGACTATTCATTTACATAGAAGAGATTGGGCAGACAGGCTTCCTAAAGCCTTGTGGGCCTATAGAACTACATGGGGAAGCACAACAGATCATACTCCTTATGAACTTTGTATGGAAAACAAGTCTTGTTTCCCATAGAGTTTCAGATTCAAACTTTTAAAATGGTAGTCCAACTAGGACTTGATCTAACAGAAGCACAAAAGCATAGATTGGAGAAGATTAATGAATTGGATGAGATCAGATAGGATGCAGTCCAGAGAACAAATATAGTCCAACAGCAAAGGACTAGATGGCATGATAAGTACATTAAGGAAAATAAATTCAAAGAAGGTGACTGGGCCCTCTTGTTTGATTCAAAGTTCAAAGATTTTCAAGGTAAATTCCAAACACATTGGCTTGG
This sequence comes from Pinus albicaulis, assembly GCA_034641835.2. Classification (NCBI taxonomy): domain Eukaryota; kingdom Viridiplantae; phylum Streptophyta; class Pinopsida; order Pinales; family Pinaceae; genus Pinus; species Pinus albicaulis. Next base: position 132,432,813 of record CM076575.1, read on the forward strand.
GCCATGTGAAATTGTGAAATTTTTTGACAATGGAGCAATAAAAATCAGGACAATAGATGAAGATAAGGTCACTTTTCTTGTAAATGGTCATAGATTGAAGATGTATCATAAGCCACTTTCAAGAGAAGAATTTGTCAAGAGATTCCAAGAGAACAGTGATGTGAAGTTAATGAAGAAGAATCCTTCTTCTTCATCAACTTAATTGTATTTTCTGAAATCAGATGATGAAAAAATAAAAATAAAGTATAAACATGAAAACTAATCATTGATTAGCATGTTTATACAGAAAATATAAAGTGAAAATTAGAATCCTTCTGACACTTTAGCTTTTCAAAATTGTTCTTTTCCTACAAGCAACTATGATAAAATCATAAGTTCATCCATATTTCATTCACTCCATTCATCCATACTTCATTCACTCCATTTCATGATCCATCTCATTTTCATTTCAGATTTTCAAAATTGATCTCTTTCTGCAATTGAGTATTACAAATCATAAGTTGCAGGCCACTTTCCATATTTCATTTCACTCCACATTTATGATCTATTTCATTCCATCATATTCCACTTCATTCATGCTTCATTCCACTATATTTCATGATCCATTTTCATCTTATACTTCATTCCATCCATATTTCAAATCATTTCATTCCATGTTTCAAAGCTTTCACAGGTACATTCTGCAGCCAGATATTCTACAACCAGACATTTTGTAGCTAACTATTCAGCAGCAAATTGATCCTGCACACCTATTTCAACAAGAAAAATCAAAAGGATTATGAAGACTGAAAGATCAATGATTTTCAAAGGAAAGACCAAGCATATTTAAAAAGAAAAAATCAAAAGAAGGGCTAAGGTAAAATTGTGAACTTATTATGATAACAGATTATGAAAGATACAGTATAGTTAAGTTATATGTATGTTTCATAAAGTTATTTTGATTATTCGTATTGATCAAGCCTATCATAAAATCCTTGGACAAATCCCTTCCATTCCGCCATATCAAATCATCATTTATTAAAAGTTAACGGTTAGTACTTGAAGTGACCTATTAGGTCACGTCACTAACCCGAAATATTCAGTGATGATTTTGAAATCCTCATGGGATTTCTCCGCGGTCTTTTACTCCATGACAACTCTCAAACTCATTTATTCGTGTGATTTACCCTCATTTTATTTCACTCATTCCATATCCATTTCATGTCATTTTTCCATAGCCAATTCTTGTCTGCAGAAATAGAGAAGTCATCTTTAGGGTGAAAACAACCCCTTACAGCGATTTTTGCCTTGAGTAGGAGAGCAGTAACAAAGCAGTAAATGGAAATTGAAGAAAGAATCCATGGGACTTATTGTAAGGTCTGAACCAATCGGAACCAAATACCTAGAAGGGTACCCACAAATTAAAGAGATATTACAGCAGGTCGGATGGCTACAGTTTTTGGAGAAGTTCAATGGTTTTCATAAGGAGGTCACCAAGTCATTTTCTCGATCATTCAACGGGTCAGAAGTTGAAATAGGTGATATCAAGTTCATTATCACAGAATCCTTCATAGCAGAAGCAACAGAATTACCAAGGCAAGGTGAATGATGGTTCAAAAACAAAGAATTCCACAATGAAGCATGGAGGTAGATGCTAAAAACACCAGGTATCGATATTTCAGTTTTTAAGAAGGTCATTCCTAGTTCAGCATTGAAGAATAAATGGCGAAATATGTTGCTAATTCTACAAAAGTTTATAACTTGTGAGGGTTAGGTTTGGCACCCTATATGTTTATCACATTCGACTTATGATGCATTTCCTAGATGAAGAGATAAATTTACCCTTTTTCTTAATTCATAGCCTAAAGAGAATGGCTTCTAATGTCCAAAAGAGGGTTTAGTTCTTGGAAACCACCCTATATCATCATGGCCTAGTTAAAATCCTAATTGAGCATCATTTGAAAAGGGTAGGAGACAGTTGGGATGAGTTCCTCTTGAGGAATCAATTTGAAGAACCTAAAGAAATTATGTTTGAAGTAAAACCTGTAAGAAGAAGCAAGAGAGGAGAAATTGCCAAATCTATTGAAATTAAAACTGGTAAATCAATACAAGAAGACAGTGAGGAGATTATCTCTGAAAAATTGGCCAAAATCAAGAAACAGCTTAAAAAGGAGAAGATAATAAGAAAGTATGCTAAGGAGAGAGGTGAGGGACCATCTAAACTAAGAAGAAGCCATAGGCTTAGAGGCATATTGAAGAAGACAAGAGTTAAGAAAACAGAAATCATAGATATTGAAGATGAAGAGACACCAACTGACAAATCTCCTGAGTACCAGTACGAAGAAGATCTTGATAGAGGAAGTCCAGAGATAGACCCTACCCAACAATAGATCTATAATTATGTTGAGTCATTGGAAGAGAAAGCCTCAGAAAATAGAGGAAGAACTCCTAGCCCAGAAGAATCTTAAATTGAAGTGCTGAGAAGAGATAAATATGAATTCGAAGTACTTAGTAGGCATATAAAAAATTAAAATGAAATTTTAAGGGGATAAGTCAAGTTGAAAAGTGACATGAACACAACTCTCTCTCTGCAAATGGAAAAATTGTACAAGGCTAGTGATAAGTTGAAGAAGAAAAACAAGAAATTGAGCAGCGCACTTATAAATCTGAGGTTCAAATTGGTTATAAGGAAGCCTAGGATGCCATTGATGTTGAATCTCTAATTAAACTGAGAGAGGGGGGGGTGAATCAGTTTAACACATTCATGGACTTTTAAAACTTTTTCATTAACACTTGTTTACATCTTCATTTCATGTTCAACTTAACATGTGAGTAATCTTAGAATGTGAGCAGCAAGCATTAATATAATATAACAACAGAATTAATATGAGAGCAACAAGCATTAAGCAGATGAGATAAACCATATCAACACATACACATCATGCACAGAGACACCAGATATAAGTGAAAACCCATAAAGGGAGAAAACCACATCTTATTATTGTTGTGATGCAAAGGCAAGCTCCAACTCCCTCTCACCACTGATTTTCTGAAGGCACCAACCTACATGAGGCTCCTACCTCAATTCTGCAAGCTACAACTTGCAAGGAAGCTCCAACTCCCTTCAATTTTCTGCAGGCACCAACCTACAGGATGCTCCAACCTCAGTCAGCTACAACTGACAGCTATCAAGCTTCAACTTGATAGGGAAGTTCCAACTTCCTCAATTTATCAAACTGAATTTTTCTGATTAACCTCAGATATCAGCTCTGTTCTATAGCTTCTCTTAATCTTCTCTGCCTTCTATATTGTTCATTCTCTCTATATATTCTCTCTCCCTTGCTCCAAAAAAAAAAACCGCTCTGCGTATATCAAGATGATATTATTTATAGATTTTCTCACATGACTGTTTGTATTCTACTTGGAATTCGAAATGGAAAGTCATGTCTCTTTGCCTTCTGCCTTCTTACTCCTTTTATCATCTTACTCAGAAATTATAACCGTAGGTGTCAATTTTAACATTACAGTGGGAGTTTGTTTTCTCTCGGAGACTTGCCAATGCATCACAAACAATAAAAAAAATTAAAACATTTACATTCGAATTACAATGTGAATTCCAGCTCACTTATTTTGCCTCTTGGTTTGCTGCGCATTTGTCTTTTCTGTGACTGTATTTTGACTCTTTTCTGCTCTGTATGCTTTTCTGTCCTCTGCTATAGTGTATTTGCTGTATATGTGTAACAGTGCTTTTATATCAGTGCCTCTTAAAAAAATACGTGACTGCTGACTTGCAGCAAGTGTCTTGTTGATGTGGAACATTCCGCAAGCAGAACAGACATATATCACAGTCATTGTATATTTATAATCGCCCTCCCATTAAGCCGAGGCCCATGGGTTGACAGCCCATGTGACATATTTTAATACACTTGTAACCGTGTTTTGCATATCTAACAACAATCCTTTTATATATAAGCAATCGCCCTCCACCTTAAGCCTTTGGTCTTATATTACAATCCAATAAGTTGAATCACAACCACTAATACATGAAAGGGTCGGGCCCCACATCTCCGTCGGCTGATCGGTGGTGTCAAACGAAAACTTGCGATTGCGATTGATCAAACAGACGCGATGACCACATAAAACATGGCTCATATCGCAATCGGGTCTGAAATTTGAACACATGCAATCGGGACGCATTATAGAAAAGTTCCGATTGCGATCAGAACACGGATGCGATTTGCACAAATTAACTCCCGCATATAACAGGATCAGGTCCGCCACTTCAATCGCAACATATTACAGTCGTGCGATCAATCGAGAGTTCCGATTGCGATTGAGATTCCGGACACGATTGAACCAATTTATGAACCAATTAATTCCATCGTATAATCGCCATCGGGTCCACCACTTGATCGGAGCATATTACAAAAAATTGCGATCAATCGGAAAGTTCCGATTGCGATTGGGAACTTGGATGCGATTAGCTCATAAACTGTGGAATATAACTCGATCGGGTCTGGCCTTTGATCGGAGCATATAACAAAAGACTTGCGATCAATCGGAAAGTTCTGATTGCGATTGGGAACTCGGATGCGATTGGCTCATAAACTGTGGCATATAACTCGATCGGGTCCGGCCTTCGATTGGAGCATATAACAAAAGACTTGCGATCAATCGGAAAGTTTCGATTGCGATTGGGAACTTGGATGCGATTGGCTCATAAACTGTGGCATATAACTCGATCGGGTCTGGCCTTCGATCGGAGCATATAACAAAAGACTTGCGATCAATCAGAAAGTTCTGATTGCGATTGGGGAGAGGTCCCACCATCTAAAACTTCGTTTTGTGCGCTCCATAATATAATGAACATATATGTATACTTTGCCAAAGGGTTAAGCGATTCCCAGAATATGGTTTATATATTATATGTGCTCCGACGGTTGGAGAGTGCGATTCCCGGAATATGGTTCTGTATTATATGTGTAACGCCCAGCTAGAATCTGCGATTCCTGGAATAAGATTCGTGTTATATTATATGTATAATGCTCACTGGAGTGTGCGATTCCCAGAATTTTGTAACTGCTCTCTGCCTCTGTCTCACTGTGCTTCTATGACTGTTACATTTTGACTGTCTTCTTGCTGCCTCTATTGCTTTCGTTGTGCCTCTTTTGCCTTCCTTTGCTTCAGCACTACCTCTTTTGCCTGAGTGCTGCCGCCTTTGCCATCAATGAAAATATTTCCAACCGCATCCCCCTCGTTACTGATGGCAATCCACTTTCTCCGTTTGCTTTCTTCGTTGCTTGCCTTTCCCTCCCGTTTATTTGTTCTTCCTCCCCCTTTGACATCAATGGCAAAGGATGACTCCTCATCCCTCCGTATGGGTTCTGTCGTTGTATTTCCTTTCTCTGAGTTTCGTTTAGGTCCTCTTCTGCTGAAATTGGACTATGTTGTGTTTCATTTGTAGTGCCTGTAATATGTGCTAGATTGCAGACAAAGATGATGAATTTTACTATTGAAAGGTTCTTGTTGCTTCTGAATGTTGATAATATTGATAATGCTGATCCTATGGACTTGTTTTATGCTTATATTGCTGGCTGTTCTCCCCCTGGAATGATATCTTCGTTTTGTTCTCCCCCTGAGACTGTACTTTCTCTTCATATTAGAGAATAGTATCTGGCGTATACTACCCTCAGTTTGTCTCTTAAGTATTCGAATAATTTCCCTCCGGCAAGTGGTTTGGTAAATATATCTCGTTATCCGTTCTTTCGTTGATACATAGTCCAGCTTTACCTATCTTCTGTTTCTACTTGTTCTGGAGAAAATGATACTGATTGGTATATGTTTAGTTTTTGGAATGAAGCACAAGATTTTTAGATATACTTATAGCAATTTGTATTATCACATTGATTGAGAGATAGGTACATTAATGCTTTTCACCTTCATGTTCAAGAGTTTGCTTCATCCACATGACTTGTGTACAACATGCCGTTGTCGCTATATATTCGCTCAGCCGTAGATAGAGATATGGATGTTTGTTTCTTCCTTAGCCATGCCACCAGACTTTCTCCTAGATAGAATGCACCTCCACTTGTACTCTTCCTGTCATCCACACAGCTGGCCCAATCTGCATCTGTGTACGCTGTTAAAGTGAAGCTTTTGCTTTTAGGATACCAAATTCCATACTGTGTTGTTCCTTGTAGATATCTGAGTATTCTTTTTACTGCCATAAGATGGTTTTGTTTAGGTGCTACTTGATATCTTGCTACTAGTCCAACTGCTAGCATGATGTCTGGTTTGGATGCTGTCAAATACAGCAAGCTTCCTATCATGGATCTGTAGAGTTTGTGATCTACATCTGCAGTGCCATCATCAGCACACAGCTTGCATCCTGTGATCATGGGGTTGTCATTGGTTTGCAACTTCATTTTTTGAATTTTTTTCAGCATTTCTTTTAAGTATTTTTCTTGAGAGATGAATGTGTCCGTGTTCTTTTTATCTTTGCCGAATTTGGTGCTCCCAAGTAGAAACTGAAGTTCTCCAATCATAGACATATTTCAAACTTTGTTTTCATCTCACGCAAACCTTTACAGATCATCTTTGTTGCTTCCAAACATAATGTCATCAACATATACAACAACAATTAGGAGTTCATTTTCGTGCACTTTTATGTATAGATTGTTGTCTACTCCACCTCTCTTAAAACCCTGTTTTTGCAAATATTTGTCCAGTCTTGAGTACCAAGCACGAGGAGCCTATTTCAGTCCATATAGGGCCTTCTTCAGTCTGCACACATAGTCCTCTTTGTCTATCAATGAGAAGCCTTCTGTTTGTTCCATGTACACTTCTTCTTATAGATCTCCATTAAGAAAAGCAGACTTTACATCCATTTGATATACCTTGAAGTCTTGATAGCATGCAAATGCCAGGAACATTCTGATAGCTTCCATTCTAGCTACGAGGGCAAATGTTTCATCATAATCAATTCCTTCTATTTGTGAGTATCCTTTGTAGACCAGCCTTGCTTTATTCCTGATTACTTTTCCTTGCTCATTCAATTTTTTTTTTAATACCCATTTTGAACCAATGATATTTTTCTCAATAGGTCTAGGAACTAGTTCCCAGGTATTGTTCTTCTCAATTTGGTCCAATTATTCATTCATTGCTTTTACCCAATACTTGTCCTTGTCAGTTTTCCAAATTTCTTGGCTCTATTGTGATAACATGTGGCTGGTGTATAGTTCTTTTGTTTGTTCCTTAGATGCCTTCTTGTTTGGACTCCTCGTTTTCTTGTCTCCGTGATCTCGATCTTCAGATGATTCTTCCGAGTGTATTCGAGGGGGTTTTCGAGCCCGCGCTCTGCATCATCCGTTGTCTTGCTTGTTTCATCATCACTCTTATCTTTTCTTCATGATTGTCCGATGGATCGCAAATTCGTATTTCTTGTATTGTTTGGAAGTTCTTCATCAAACCTCACATCAATAATTTCTACTATTTTTCAAAGAGTCTTGTTGTAGCACATGTACCCTTTACTTTTGGAAGCATATCCTAGAAAAATCCCTTCATCTTCTCTTGCATCAAATTTCCCAAGATTTTCATCATTATTCTTTATATAAAACTTGCTTCCAAAAATTCTAAAATGTTTGATTGAAGCTGACTTTCCATGCCATAGTTCATATGGAGTCTTGTCACTGCTTGGCCTTAAGTGGGCTTTATTAAGGGGATATGTACTACTGTGGGTGTACCGGCTTCGCCCCGTGTTTGAGCAATATTATTCTCTTTCCTTGGTGAACACTACAGTTCAGTTATTTGCTGTACAGACTGCCTACTCCATTCTGCTGAGGTGTCCCTGCAATAGTAAATTGTTGCTTTATTCCATGTTCATTACATAGGTCTGCAAAGTCATAATCCGTGAATTCTCCTCCTCTGTCTGATCTGATACATTTCAGCTTGCATCCAGTTTGATTTTCTGCTAATGCTCTGAATATCTTAAATTTTTCCAATGCTTCTGATTTATTTTTGAGAAAGGAAACCCATGTCATTATCGAGAAGTCATCTATTATCAGCATGAAATAGGATTCTCCACTTGGTGTTCTAGTTCTAGCAGGTCCACACAGGTCCATGTGCACAAGCGCTGGAGTGGTCTTCTTGTTGACAACTCCTCTTTAGATTTAAAGGATGTGCGAGTCTGTTTCCCTAATTGACAAGATTTGCATATAGTACTAGAAGGCCTTTTTATTTCTGGCATGTCTTTGACAGCTTTCTTCTTGCTCAATTTGATGATATGGTCAAAGCTGAGATGTCCCAATCTCCTATGCCACAACCATGACTCCTCAAGTTTGCTAAGATGGCAAGCTTCATCTTCCTCTTTCACTATGTATACATTGTTCTCTGTTCGAACACCTTTGAGCAGAGTCTTTCCTGTTGTGCTTGACCTGACTACACAATCTTGTGCTCTAAAAATAACTTCACAGCCTTTGTCACACATCTAACTGACACTCAGTAAATTTTCTTTCAGTCCATCCACAAATAGTACCTCTTGGGCTTTTCCTCTGCCATTGTCTATGCTGACTGAGCCTTTTCCCTTGATCTTTCCTAATTTATCATTACCAAAAATAACATTTCCAGATTTCTTTTCATCAAGAGTTATAAACTTGCTTCTGTCTCCAGTCATGTGTTTGGAGCAGCCACTGTCCAAGTGCCACTGGCTTTTCAGATCTTGAGCAGTTAGAGCCAAGTCACATTTATTCACTTTCTTTATCCACTGGAGGCCCCCTTTTGTTTGGTATCTTTGGTGAGGTGATGAATTATATCCCTTTAGAGAACACTTGGAAGATATATTCCCAATTTGATTGCATATACAACATTTGATTATATTTTTTGCAGAATTGTGAGCATGAACAAAATTGCTTTGACTCATAAACCTCCTTGAGGTATTGAACATCAGTCTTTGTCCATACTTTCTACATTCAATAATTTTATGGCCAAATTCCTTACAATAAAAACAATAACCATAGAAATTATTTGCATATCGGATGTAAGATTGTTTTCTCCATTTGTTTGTTTGAGATAGCCTCTTCACTGTTTGCATCTTTTGCAGGTCTGAATTACTCTTCTTTGCATAACAATATGCAGCAGTGTGTCCAGGCTTGTGGCAGACATAGCAGGTGGCATTCTTCATAGGAGGGAAGAATTTCCTCTGATGACTTCCAAATTTGATATAGTTAGGGGCATATGATTCTTTTTCTGCCATCTTAGTATTCATTATATTCCTTGTTACTAGAGATTTCTTCTGATCTTTGTCATTCTTATTACATGTTTCTTCTTTTATAGGAATGGTCTGGGCTTCTTCATCAGTTTTCATTGGTTTTATAAAAATTATATTTTTTTCTTCCTTTTCTTTGCCTTTACTCGATTCTCCTTCATAGCCTATTCCTGTTTTTATCATTGGGGATCTTTGAGCAACCAGGATATCATTCAACGTGCTAAAGCTTGTTGGTAGAGAATAGTTTATAACCACTGTCCTTTTAGCATTTTCTAGTTTCTTCCTGAGACCTACCACTTCTTCCTCCAACTTCTCTTGTTCTTGGGTTTTATCCTTGATTTGCTGAAGTAACATATCTTCTATCTTCTTGGCTTCTTCAATCCTTACCTTCAGCAGCATGAGGACTTCTGAATTTTGTTCTTCTTTCACACATTTGAGGAGAATCTCTTTTTGTTTTCTGCATTTTAGTTTGAGTCTCTCAATCTCCTCCAGCGCACTTCTTAGCTCCCCCTCGAGGTCGACTTCCCCTTCTTCTTCTTCATCTTCTAGTAGGAGTCCCTCAAGATCTTCTATGGCCATCAATAAAAAATCTGAGGTTCCTTCTTCACTTGAGGGTTCATCTGAATGTTCAGATGTACTGATGTCTTGTTTAGCATAAAAATATTTTCTGTTGAACTTCTTTCCCTTATGCCAGTTCTTTGATTTATTCTTTTCTGACTCTTGAGCCTGATTCCTTGCTTTCTTGTGAGGACACTTAGCAGCATAGTGTCCAACTCTTCCACAGTTAAAGCACTTGAAAGGAAGTTTACCTTTGTATTTACCTGAACCTCTGTCCATTTTCTTAACAAATTTTGCTTCTTCTTCATCTGAGCAAGAGCATATTTCTTCCTCTTCTTCTTTCTTCTTTTCTGTTTTAAAAGATGCTTCCCTCGAACTTGGTTTCTTCTGTGGGAGCCTCATTTCATAGGCTGTTAGATTTCCAAGTATCCGGTTCATGGTTAAAGTCTCCCAATCCGCTGTCTCTTCTATTGCAGATACCTTGGGATTAAATCTGGATGGGAGTGATCTTAGAATCTTTTGCACAACTATACTTTTTGGTATGGTTTCTCCAAGAGCTTTCATATTGTTAACAATTTCTGCAACTTTTAAGAAGAAGCTGCCAACATCTTCATCATCATTCATTTTAAAGTTTTCAAACTGGGCTCTATATACTTGAAGTTTGGCAGTTTTTACTTTCTGGTCTCCCTCATGTATGTCTTCAAGAGTATCCCATATTTTCTTGGCAGTGTCTTTGTGCATTACTTTAATAAACTTTGCTTCACATAATCCATTTAGGATGGCATTCATGGCTTTTGCATTAGCCACAAAATCTTGTTTTGAGTCCTTTTCTGAGTCAGTTGCCTTCGGGGCATATCCTAATTGCACAGCAGCCCAGACTTCTATTACTAGAGACATTATGTATGTCTTCATTCTGATTTTCCAGAAAGCATAATTTTCACCGGTGAAGAAAGGGGCTTTATTGGTTGAGCATCCTTCTTTACTAGCCATCTTGGGAACCTAGGATCTCCTTTCAGTTGTTAGACTTGTACAAAGGAACTTGGCTCTGATACCAATTTTTGAATCTCTAATTAAACTGAGAGGGGGGGGTGAATCAGTTTAATACATTCCTGACCTTTTAAACTTTTCATTAAACTTATTTACACCTTCATTTCAAACTCTATTTGATGTGCGAGTAATTTTAGAATGTAATCAGAAAGTATTAGTTTAATAGAGTAGTAGACTTAATATGAGAGCAGCAGGTATTAAGCAAATAATACATATCAGATCAATACATAAATATCATGCACAGAGACACCAGATATAAGTGGAAACCCATAAAGGGAGAAAACCACATCTTATTATTGTTGTGATGCAAAGGCAAGCTCCAACTCCCTCTCACCACTGTTTTTCTGTAGGCACCAACCTACAGGAGGCTCCTACCTCAATTATGCAAGCTACAACTTGCAAGGAAGCACCAAATCCCTTCAGTTTTCTGCAGGCACCAACCTACAGGAGGCTCCAACCTCAGTCAGCTACAACTGACGACTATCAAGCTGCAACTTGATAGGGAAGCTCCAACTTCCTCAATTTATCAAACTGAATGTTTGTTGATTTTCCTCAGATATCAGCTCTGTTCTGTAGCTTCTCTTAATCTTCTCTGCCTTCTATATTCTGCATTCTCTCTATATATGCTCTCTCCCTTGCTCCAAAAAAAAACCGCTCTGCATATCAAGATGATATTATTTATAGATTTCCTCACATGACTGTTTGTATTCTACTTGGAATTTGAAATGGAAAGTCATGTCTCTTTGCCTTCTGCCTTCTCACTCCTTTTATCAGCTTACTCAGAAATTATAACTGTAGGTGTCAATTTTAACATTACAGTGGGAGTTTGTTTTCTCTCGGAGACTTGCCAATGCATCACAAACAATAAAAACAATTAAAACATTTTCATTCGAATTACAATATGAATCCCAGCTCACTTATTTTGTCTCTTGGTTTGCTGCGCATTTGTCTTTTCTGTGACTGTGTTTTGACTCTTTTCTGCTCTGTATGCTTTTCTGTCCTCTGTTGTAGTGTATTTGCTGCATACGTGTAACAGTGCTTTTATATCAGTGCCTCTTAGAAAAATGCGTGACTGCTGACTTGCAGCAAGTGTCTTGTTGATGTGGAACATTCCGCAAATGGAACGGACATATATCACAGTCATTGTATATTTATAATCGCCCTCTCATTAGGCCGAGGCCTGTGGGTTCACAGCCCATGTGACATATTTTAATACAACTGCAACCGTGTTTTATATATCTAATAACAATCTTTTTATATATAAGCAATCGCCCTCCACCTTAAGCCTTTGGTCTTATATTACAATCCAATAAGTCAAATCACAACCACTAATACATGAAAGGGTTGGGCCCCACATCTCCATCAGAGGATCAGTGGTGTCAAACGAAAACTTGCGATTGCGATTGATCAAACGGACGCGATGACCACATAAAACATGACTCATATCGCAATCGGTTCCGAACTTTGAACACATGCAATCGGGACGCATTATAGAAAAGTTCCGATTGCGATCAGAACACGGATGCGATTTGCACAAATTAACTCCCGCATATAACAGGATCGGGTCCACCACTTCAATCGCAACATATTACAAAGTCGTGCGATCAATCGGAGAGTTCCGATTGCGATTGAGATTCCGGACGCGATTGAACCAATTAATTCCATCGTATAATCGCCATCGGGTCCGCCACTTGATCGGAGCATATTACAAAAAACTTGCGATCAATCGGAAAGTTCCGATTGCGATTGGGAGCTCGGATGTGATTAGCTCATAAAATGTGGCATATAACTCGATCGGGTCTGGCCTTTGATCGGAGCATATAACAAAAGACTTGCGATCAATCGGAAAGTTCCGATTGCGATTGGGAACTCGGATGCGATTGGCTCATAAACTGTGGCATATAACTCGATCGGGTCCGGCCTTCGATCGGAGCATATAACAAAAGACTTGCGATCAATCGGAAAGTTCCGATTGCAATTGGGAACTCGGATGCGATTGGCTCATAAACTTTGGCATATAACTCGATCGGGTTCGGCCTTCGATCGGAGCATATAAAAAAAGACTTGCGATCAATCGGAAAGTTCCGATTGCGATTGGGGAGAGGTCCCACCATTTAAAACTTCGTTTTGTGCGCTCCATAATATAACGGACATATATGTATACTTTTCCAAAGGGTTAAGCGATTCCCGGAATATGGTTTATATCTTATATGTGCTCCGCCGGTTGGAGAGTGCGATTCCCGGAATATGGTTCTGTATTATATGTGTAATGCCCGGCTGGAGTCTGCGATTCCCGGAATAAGATTCGTGTTATATTATATGTATAATGCTCGCTGGAGTGTGCGATTCCCGGAATTTTGTAACTGCTCTCTGCCTCTGTCTCTGCTTCTGTCACTCTGCCTCTGTCTCACTGTGCTTCTATGACTGTTACATTTTGATTGTCTTCTTGATGCCTCTATTGCTTTCGTTGTGCCTCTTTTGCCTTCCTTTGCTTCAGCGCTGCCTCTTTTGCCTGAGTGCTGCCGCCTTTGCCATCAATGACAATATTTCCAACAATTGAACACCAATAAAAGCAGAAAAAGGAATTTAGATGTCCTAGCAGAAGTTTCAGAATACATGGATTGATTGCATGAGGACATGCAAAAGCTTTGCAGTGGGGGTATGTTGAGCCCTAAAGATGTCCTTTCCTTTCACCAAATTTCACTTCATTCCATTTGTCCTTTGTCAGTTATAGGCTTAAAAGATCAATAGGAATGATTAAAGTCACTTTAAGAATGCATGCAATGACTGACTTATTATACTTTTGTGGTTTTGTTGTTGTAGTGATTTTTTATCAGACTTAGCTACATAATGCAGCCATTCTGTAGCTAGTCACATATTCCACAGCCATCTTTATGTTTACACAGGTTACAAGTGTCATTTTAAGGAAAAACACATATGGTTAAATTCCAGAACTCTCCTACATCATTCCTTTCCCTCTATGAAGGTTGAGTAAAAATCTGCAAGTGGTTATGCACATGGAGGAAGCCAAAACTAAGAAGTAGACTTCTACAAGGATAAGGACTCTGCAGGTGTCTTCAGCAAAATACAAGTCCTCAATAGGAGTTCTAGTTCAATTTTGATTATAAAACACACCTACACCTATTTCCACTCAATGATAGTTATGTATTTTCTTATAAGAATAACTCGGGGAACCGAGAAACAGTTAGTTAGTTGATGCTTTGTTGTTAGTTCTCAAAGACTGTGATACTCTATTTCTAAGCATTTTTCCTTTAATGAAATAAGTACAACTTTGATGCATGATCTGAAGAAATTTTTGGAGTTAAGGATTTGTGTGCCAATCTGATGGTAGAGGGACCCTACTATCCGAAAGGATTTGTGCATATTTTTCTAGATAAGTGACTTTAGCTCTGTTTCTTTCTTAATCTAGGCAGTTTTTCTGAGCATCATGTTTTATGTTTACTTACATTGAATATTACAGTCAATTTTTTTCTCATGAACTGTTCCAATATATCACTAACACGTGAATGAGATAAAGTTGTAGTACTTCAGAGGTTAATTGCATTTTAGTTCAGTTCTGTTCATTGTATTTCAAGTTTTATTAGTTAATTGCATTCTAGTCCTATTAATTAGATTTAAAAGACCCTCATTATTTTACAAGCTGCTCTTGTTCTTAATCTCTTCTAACACATCATTATCATATGGAAAAGAATTAGTTATATCATTTTGAGTTCTTGACTGTTCTGCAATTTCTCATAATTTTACAAACAACATTTTTCCAAAGCTATTCCAAGAGATCTCTAACCCTTGAATGAGGCTTAATAGTAACATTTTGAGTTGCAGAATGGGTTAATTCTAGTGTCATAAGTTATTTTAGCATAAGGATCCTTATTATGTTGCAGATAATCTTTTCTCAAAATGTTCCAACAAATTTCTAACAATGGATGACATTTTCACTGTGATATTGTAAGTTGTTGTTTACTAAAAAGAACCTCATTACATCAAACTTATCCTTTTTTCTCAAGTTGTTCCAATATACCTCTAATGAAATGAATTGGATTGAGTTGAATGTTATGAGTTATTTTTCTTGTCAAGCTTTACAATCTGTGGATTAACATTTTCTGTTCTTAGGTGCCATAAATAGTTTAGAGTAGATTTTGTTCTGTTTTAGTGTGATCAATAACTTCTCTTTTCCAACAATTTAGTTCTTTTCCTCTTAGCATAAAAACACAAAACCAAAAACACTAGAGAAACACTAAACACAATGAAGTAGGAAGAAGATACCTAGGCACATATTAGTGCACTTCACTTCAACAGTTTACTAGCCCTGGTTGACAATTTATGACATCAATTTAGGAACACTAAGTTGAGTAGACAGATACTATGCCTCCCCCCACAGGAAATCAAGAAACTGTTAACTCTGACTCTGCACATATTCCATCCTCTGCCACTGCAGAGCACCCGAATGATACTTCAGCCAAGCAACACGACAAGCCTCAAGAGCCTAGGGACAATACGGAGCTACCAAAGGCGACTTCTACTACCTTTCGACCCATTATGACAGAGCGTCCTAAGATGGACCTGCCAAGCCACTATATCAATGCCCAAATACAGTACATGAAAGATCATGCACTCATAGGAAAATTTGTCAACTTCTGTCCTACTGAGAAAGCTTCGCATGGTTGGATAGCCTCCAAATGGAAGCCAAAGGGACATGTCACCCTTCACTTAGGGCCAAAAGGATTTTTCAATGCCATTTTTAACTGTGTTGAAGATAGAAATCAAATCTTAGATGGAGGTCCTTATTTTTTCAACTCAGCAGGCCTTTATCTCAGAGATTGGGTTGAAAGATTTAATCCAGATAACGAAGACTTCAGTTGGGCACCTGTATGGATCAGGATGTACTCCCTGCCCTTGGAATATTGGGATGAAGAATTGCTAAAGGACATTGGCAATGGATTAGGAGGGTTCATAAAGATTGTAGAGGAAACCAATCTCAGAAGATACACTTCATATTCCATAATATACGTCTACATGCATTTGGCCAAGGCCCTCACAGATTCAGTAAGTCTTTCTCATGATGACTTTGAATGGATAAAACCCATAGATTATGAACATGTCCCCTTTCGATGTAGAAAATGTCATGCTCATGGACATCTCTTTCGGGATTTTCCTTTAAATCTCTCCACCAAACCTAGTGTCACTATAGAAACCTCTAATGCAGAGGGGTTTACAAAAGTTCCCAACCACAAAAAAAAATTCACAAGATACCCCCATCTGCCACCAAGATCCCCCTTCATACCCCCAACATTCCTTCAACCAGTAACAACTTTGATATCCTTGCGAAGAAAATACAGCCTGATAGTGATCCTCCAAGTCAACCCGAGATATCATCAATGCCATCCACCTCTACTCTCTCTACTGATCCCCCCACATCTCAAAAAACTTCAAAAGCTCCTCAAGAAACTTTAAACCCCATTCCCAGTCTTAGTAAGGAAACAGATCTGGTAATTTGGCAACCTAACAGCATGGATATAGATGGCTCGGCTCCAGAGGGCAGTCATCCCAGCCACATGGAAGAAGAACCAGAAAGTATTGATTTGGGAGATCTTTACATATTTGATCTCAAGAAAGCCTGCAAAAAGAAAGAGTATGACAAAATAACTGCCAGGTAGATAGAAAGCTTAGAGATGGTTCTCTTTCGAGCACAGCAACAAAGATCTTTGGGTATACAACTAGGCAATAATTTGGATGGCAAAAAAATTCTTAAAGAAACCAAGAAAAGGGGAAGAAAAACAAATCTGCAAAGAACCATCATCATTGGGGAAATGCTGGTGGAATCTGGAAGATATCCCAAGCTGACCAAGTTTTTCCAACCGCTAGTCAATAGTTCTCAATGAAGCTCACCTCTTGGAATATAAGAGGACTAAATAGTCCTACGAAATATAGAATGATTAAAAACCTTATTCAGCACGAGAGACCTCATGTCTTTTTCATGCAAGAAATAAAATGCAATAGTAACACCCTCAGCTCCATCATCTCCAGAGCTTGGCTAGGATGCCACTCTGTTGCTGTTGATGCCTCAGGTTCTTTGGGTAGACTAGCTATTGCATGGGACCCGCAAGAAATCTCGCTCACTTATGTACATGCCTCACACAACCTCATTCAGGCCACATTCCATCTCATAGGCTCCAACATTCATGGTCACCTCACTAATGTCTACTTCCCTCAAGACCCTTTGCAAAAAATCGCGCTGCTCAACACTATGGAAGCTCTCAATTCAAACAGAAATCATCCACTTTGGATCATGGGTGGGGACTTTAATATGATCACCAAGCTAAAATAAAAGAAAGGAGGACGAGCCAAGTTGGAGTTGGAAAGTAGCTACTTCAAGGAATTCATCCAAAGAAATTGGCTAATCGACTTTCCTTTCTCTAATGGCATGCACACATGGAACAATAAGCGTTCTGGATCTCAACAAATTGCTTCCAAGCTGGATCACTTTCTCATATCGAAAAATGAAATTCACTTACGAGGAGATATTCACTCCTCCATTCTGTCACTTTCAAGCTCTAATCATTGGCCCATTTCACTTCAATGGTTGCGACCTGGGGACTCCACCAAACGACCCTTCAGATTTGAAGCTTTTTGGCTCACACATCCTGATTTCAAATGTGTGGTTACCAATGCTTGGAAAAAATTCACTCCTCCTGCTGGCTCCAAAATGTACCAATTATAGCAACAGCTTAGAAACCTCAAATACAGATCAAGAAATGGAATCACTCTACTTTTGGGAACATTTTCCAACAGCAAAAATTTCTAGAACAAAACATGTCTGAGCTTCAACAACGTATAATCAATGAAGGAAGAACTGAGTCTCTAGCAACTCAGAAACAAAACCTTCTCATTCAGCTGGAAGAAAGAAGAAAGCAAGAGGAAATCCTCTGGAAGCAGAAATCCCGAATTAGATGGTTAAAAGAAGGGGAAAGGAATATCAAATTCTTTCATCGCTAAAAAATTCAAAGAAGAATGCATAATAGGATCACTCAGCTACAGAACCAGCATGGAGAAAGGCTGGAAGAAACATGAGGATATAGAGAGAGAGTTCCTCAATCACTTCAAAAATTTTCTTCGTGAGACTCAACAGAACAAACAACTAGCAAAAAGAAAGATCCTACAACACATTCCCAAGATAATTACTGAAGAACATAACCAGATGCTCCTCCGCCCTGTCACTCTCCAGGAATTAGAAAAAGCGATGGCTCAATTTAAAGATGGCAAAGCTCTAGGACCAGATGCCTTTACCTCCAACTTTTTCCATCACTTCTAGGATCTTATAAAAAACGACATCTGGCAATTAATAGAGGAATCTTGGACTCTGCACTAGTTTCTCCCCTCCCTCAATGCCACTTTCACAGCTCTCATTCCTAAAGAGGATCATTCCAATACCCTGGACAAATTTAGGCCCATTGCTCTCTGCAACTTCATCTACAAAGTGATCTCAAAGGTAATCGCCAACAGGCTCAAGACCCTGCTTCCACTACTCATCTCGCTTGAACAAACAGGATATGTGGACGGTCGTCAGATTTTAGATGGAATAATTCTCACGCATGAAATCATTCATTCCCTGAAACACAATAAAAAGGCAGGTATGCTTCTAAAAATCGATCTCTCTAAAGCTTTTGATAAGTTAAGCTGGAATTATATCAAGCAGATGCTCACAGCCTTTGGTTTCAGTCCCACCTAGATCAGATGGGTCATGAATCTCATTTCTTCCTCCTTCTTCTCCTTTATTGTCAATGGCATACCCTCTTGCCCCTTCTCCCCCTCCAGAGGCATCTGCCAAGGAGACCCCTTTTCACCCTTCCTTTTTGTCCTCATGGCAGAAAGGCTCGACCGTCTTATACAAAATTCTCTTCACACTCAGAAACTTTGCAGTATCTCTGTTATTGGCTCTCAGGCAACCACCCACCAACATTTCATTGATGACAACATGTTATTCGGGCATCCATTAGTCCACGAATCTCTCTCTTTCAAATCCCTTCTCCATACCTTTTCAGAGGCCTCTAGCACCTCCATTAATGCTGCTAAATCTCGTATTGTTTTCTTCAACACTCCTGCCATCACTCAAAACAATATTGCTAGAATACTTGGCTTCTCCATCACCTCTTTACTAGCCAAGTAACTCGGCACTCCTCTGATTGACTCTTCTATTAAACATGTATCCTAGAAAATGCTTCTCGAAAAACTCGAAGCTCAGCTATCCTCCTGGACTTATAGATCCCTCAACATGGCAAGCCGTCTCATTCTTATCAAATTTGTTCTGCAATCAATGCCCCTGTATTTATTCTCAGTTCTAGCGGCACCAAAATGAGTCCTCAAAAATATTAAAGACCTGCAACGCAACTTCCTTTGGGGTTCCTCAGGGCAAAAACGAAAATGGGCACTAGTCAAATGGATGACTGTTTGCATGCCAAAAAGGGATGGAGGCTTAGGTCTCTGAGATCCATATCATAGTAATGCAGTGATGGGAGCCCAGATCTAGTGGCAATGGATTTCGGTGCCTCACATGCCGTAGGCTCAACTCTGGACTGCCAAATATGCCAAAAATAGACCGCCAGAGGATCTCATCAGACTGACAACGGTTGACGCAGGCTCCTTGATATGGAATGTTGCCAAACAACATCGAGTCATGATACAAGAGCACAGCTTCTGGGAGGTAAGAGATGGGAGTAATGCACGCTTATGGGTTGATTCTTGGCAACAAAGAATCAAGTTAGTAAACATTATAAGGCCTCGATTACAAATGGACTCAATTAACCATCTGGCCGAAAATTTCAAACAGTACTAGTCTGCATCCACCATCCAGGGATATCGACAATGGAAACAAGAAGCTCAAATCTTAGACCAGGGGCAGGAGGATACACACAAGGAAATTGATACAGAGATTAACAGCAGGAAGATTGAATACTCAAAAAAGAAAGATCTTATTCGATGGGGACATAATCCTTTTGGCACGTTCACCACCAAAGAATCTTACATGCTGATGACACCCTCCCAAGACCCAAAAGATTCCCTATGGACTCAAATATGGTCCCCAGGCATTTGGCCCAAAGTCTCCACCTTTTTATGCCTCCTATTTCATAAAAGAATCCTTACCTGGGACAATCTCATTTAAAAGGGATTCATAGGACCCTCAAGGTGCCCCAACTGTTCAAACCACAATGAAACCATTCAGCATCTTATGGACACTTATTTCTTAGCAAACAAATTATGGGAAAAAATTAGCTTCAGATGAAAAAAAGTGGGCAGAATCTCAGGTGACATAATCAGCACCATCCGTAACTGGCCAATAGCTCCATACAATAGCAAGTTGTTAAACTCTCTATGGTCGCTTCTTCTGGGACTTCTTTTGTGGACAATATGGAAGGAAAGGAACGGGTGAATTTTCAAGAATCAATGCACCCCTTTGGATATTATATGGAACAATTTTTTTCGTAACATACAAGAAACTCTACCTCTCCATCAATGGCAGGAGGAGGATTTTCCTAATCAAAATATGGAAAAGTCTATCTGGGAGAATTGGAAACTCTCATTACCTTCAGGTCTCTCCAGTAAACGGTCTCCTCCTACTCATTTAGATTCAACCAACAACTAGACTCCTCCTCCTGTTGGATTGATAAAGATGAATTTCGATGGCGCTTCCAAAGGTAACCCAGGTAATGCAGGATATGGAGGTATATTCTAGGACCACAATGGAAATCCCCTCTTGATCTTATAGTGTTCAATAGGATGGGACTCAAAAAATTCAGCTAAACTGGAAGGTTTATGGCAAGGTTTATGTCTCGCTCAACATCATAACTATTTTCCTATAGAAATAGAAGGATATTCTCAAATTATCATCAATGCAGCCAACCAACTTCTTATGGGAGCTCCAGCTTCCAAGGTGGCTGACAGTTGGAAACTGGCAGCGAGATTGGAACTCATAGAATAATGGCTGAATCATAATACAGAAATCTCTTTTAAACATGTCAAAAGATTGGGTTACAAAGTAGTGGATCTACTGGAAAATAAATGAGTGGACAGTAATCAAACCTTAACCTCTAGACCCCTCACTATTCTTAATGATAGCTCTCTCATACAAGAATGTACCAATTTGGTGCACAAAGATACAACAATCCCAAATGCGGGTGATTTATAAGGGAGGCCATAAGGCGAGCTTATGGGTTGGCAAGTGGCACAGCCACATGGCCACCCATAGGCCTTAGTGGTAGGAATTTAATTGCTCCAACTGCTCCCACAAATGCACATTAACTCTGCTCAATTTTTGATGCCATCTCTGGTCCTTTAAAATGAATCTTCTTGGTCATCTCCCTCCCTTGCCTCTGCCATTGAGCTGCAATTCCCCCCCTGGAGTCTCAGAGCCGAGCTCTCGAACTCCTACAGGATGGCGCTGTAGTCTCCTCTGCTGTATTGAGGTTTTTCTCCGCCTACACTTCTCTCAGTCTTCTTTGCAAGTTGAATTTCGTCTCTATGAACAGTCGGTCATGGGCTTTCGGGTCCTCGGCTCCACTAGTTTCTCATCCTACTGCTATCTCAGCTCAAAGCACTCATCCTCCCCACTATTCCATCATCCCCCATCTACGCCATCAAATGCGCTGCCACCGCGGCAACAGCTGAGGTAGAGCCGCTCATCTGTCACCTTCTTCCCACTTTGATACATCCCCCTAATCTCTGGAGCACTATCATGGACGCTATTTGGCCACTCGCAATGGGCGTGGCCATGCTCAGAATTCAGGCAGGTCTCGCTCTCTGCCGCCGCATCCTCCCTCCACCACTTTCTCCCCGACATTGCCTCAACTAGAGACAACCACCTCTCCGCAACCCACCCACTCTGCTCAATTCATTATTCATGCACCTTGGACCATTCGCGCATAATTGCAATCATCACCATCTCCTTCAAAGAGGAACCCACTAGTGCGTCTTACCTTCGACCCAGAAAATTGCAGAAGTCTTCCAACTAAGGAGCTCCATCCATAGTGGAGAAGAGTGGCCCAGCCTCCAGCACCAGAAGTAAAGGTATCAACAGCAGCAGCGAAGATTGGTCGGGTGGTAAAGACGCCCTTGGCAAAGCTCATGCTAACACAAAGTCTCAAAACGCTGCGGATGCCACCTACGACAAGCTTGCGGATGAAAACGATGAGTACAGGTGTCTTACTATGGAAGAGACGCCTCACTCCCCAAATGACAACTAAGTGCTCAGGTTCTCTCTGGATTTTAGTTTCTGGTTCCAAGTTTTTTGGGCCTTTTTATACGGTCTCTGGTTTTAAGGTCTGTCTGATGACTACAAACATCTATATTTTTTCCATGTGCGACGCTGGTTTCCCCTTTGTAGGAAATGATAAAACAACCAAATGGACTAGTTTCCCCTCTGAGGGTAGTCCCTATTTTGTTATTTTGGAGAATTATGCCTCTAGAATAGGCTAGAACTGCAGAGGCCTAAGCCTCCATGTATTTTATGTTACATTAATAGAAATTAGTCTTATTTAGAAAGAGAAAAAAACAAGCAAGGAAGAGGAGAGCCAACTAGAGCATCTAGAAGCCTATTGGCCAACAAGAAATATCCTAAGTTGTCCTTGAGGCCTTGCAAGGCCTAAGGCACAAAAATACCTAAAAAATATCTTTTCCGGCAAAAAATAGCAATTATATTGACTTTTAGGCCTTGACAAGCATGTGAAAACTTTCCAAACGCACATTCTTCCCAGTCATCTACAGGAATGCAGTGCACTGTGTCAAGCATTGAAATTATGCCAAGAGCGCAGCGCAGAAATAGGCCTTTTTGCAGCAGTGTTTTGGAGGCCTTCCTGATGTCGGAAAAGGCTCTGAGATGGCTCGTTGGAAAGCCCTTGAAGTATAATTTCCATATATACCTTTATTTCTTCAATAGGACCTCAATAAGTTGTCCAAAAAGTGAAAATTCCAATACTTCCAGGAGCGCAACGCATGCTCTGAAAAGTGGGCAGAATGGTGGAAAAATGAATGTTTTTAACCCTTTTTGGAGATCAAAATAACTCCAATTCAACTGAAAATTGGTGAGAATATTCCTCTAATGATGGGGAATCCAAAAATATAAACCTCTCCTCCTGAGGATGCCCTGGGAAAAAATGCAACACAGGGTGTGCTGCGCTCCTAGCCTCAAAATTTGCAAAAACAAAATCTTGTTTAATTTCTCCCAAATTTCGTACGTAGGAGCCTCATGGGTCCTTGGAGACCTGTACATAAGCTTGGGAAACAATACTAAGCATATCTTGGTCTTTTTAATCTTTTGGTGACAGGCCCTCATTTTGGGCGGTTTTCAGTTTTTTCCGTACAAAGTGGTTTCTTTGTTTATAGTGCTCAATCATTCTTCTTTGCAAGTTCAAATCTTTGTTGGCCTTCTCCAGTCTAGTCTCAAGATGTATGTTGGCCCTTTCAAGCCATGATTCTCTGTTATGCTCAATTTCCATGGCTAGGAGTTTAGTGAGGGAAAATTTTTGTGCTTGGGTTGATTCTTGCTCCCTCTCTCGTGCCAAAGCCTTTCTTAGACCCATAATTCTATGCCTTTTTCTAGATTGACCCTCCTCATTCTCACTTTCTTCATAGGCACCCATGTACTCCTCCAACTTTACCTATGCTCTTTGAGCCTCTTTCTAGTATTTGAGCACCCTTGCTTCATAGATGGCCTGCTGGCCACTCATCTATTTATTCTGCATCTGCAAGAAATGAATGACATGCTTAACTTTCTCTAATTCACTTTCCAAATCCTTGATTTGTGCATTCCTTTCTTGTGGGAGAGAGTTTTCAATTCTTGCCTCATTTTCCTCATCACTGTCTATGTGAATAAGCTCAAATTCTCTCTCCTCTTCATGATTGTCTTCTTCTTCTTTCACCTGTTGTTTACCTTTGTAAATCATTTGAGCTGAGGACGATGGCATGGCCCCTTGTCCTTTGGAGGCAGAAAACACACGCCTCTCTCCTCTTTGATAGGTAATGGGGAAAGGTATAACAAGCTCCACTTGCAAACCTTGATCATTAGTGACCTTAAGACTGCTTTTTTCCTTATGGATGATCTTTGTGTGTGCATTTCTCTCACCTTGCTCTTGACTGCCCTTTTGATAAGCATTCTCATTGTCTCTCATGCCATCATCACTATTAATACTTTTAGGATTGTCATCCTCTATTTTTGTAATGCTAGAGGTGTCTTTCATCATTTCTAGGTATATCTTCATCTCTATGGCTTTCCTCTTCTTCATCTTTTGACCCAGTGTATTCATTGTCTAACTCAGCCTTTGTATCACTATTTTCACTCTTGGTAGGGTCACTGTCTTCGGAATTCTCATCAGCCTTTCCCTTACTGTGATGGTCATTTTCTTCTTCACCAGGTGAGTTCCCTAGGTCGGTTTCTTCTTCACTGTCCTGTTTATCATCTTCATTATTTGGCTCATGATCTTCATTGTTTTGCTCATTGAAATCACTTTCAAACTCTGCTTGTTGGCTGCCTTTTCCATCTTGATCACTGTCTTATTTTTCCTCTTTGCTGCTTTCATATGCCTCCTCTTCACTGTCCTTTTCATTTTCAGTTTCACCTTCTTCATTGTTTAGCTCTTCTTCTTGATTGTCATTAGGCTCACTATTTTCCTATTTTTGTAGCTCACTGTTTTCCTCTTGATAAGCTCCCTCTGTCCCTGTGTCCTTGGAGTCATCTCCTTCATCATTAGACCCACTATTTTGGTCCTTTTTCTCATCATTGGGTTGACTGCTTTCTTCATTTTCTTCTTCATTAATACTTTCTTCTTTTTCACTGCCTTTATCACTTTCTTCTTCCTTTTTTCCTTTACTGCTTTCTTCATTTTCATCATCCTCTCCCTCGCTGCTTTCTTCATTTTCATCATCCTCTCCCTCACTGCTTATTCATTTTCATCATCTTCTCCCTCATTTCTTTCTTCATTTTCATCATCCTCTCCCTCACTGCTTATTCATTTTCATCATCTTCTCCCTCATTGCTTTCTTCATTTTCATCATCCTCTCCCTCACTACTTTCTTCTTGGCCATCTTCCTCTCCTTGACTGCTTTCTTCATTTTCTGAATTCTTAGGGGAAGGTGAATGAGGAAGGTCTATTTGAGGAAATTATTCATGTGAAGAAGATGAACCAAGGTTAGTGGAGGGTGATGGAGGTGTGTGAGGCGGAATTTGAGATGATGATGGTAGAATTTGCAGAGGGATGGGCTGTGGAGTTTTGAAATCATCATGGGCGCTGAAAACCTCCCATGGGATTCCTTGTTGTTATAATTGGTGTGAGACAATCACTTTGATGAGGGAATGATGAAAAAGGCTTGACATTTGTTGGGATGGAGGCCTCTTTTGCATGATGGAAGACTTTTTCTCAATACTTATACAAAGGTAGTAGGGCACATGTAGTAGCTTGGTTTTGGTGAAGTGCATGAGGAGTCTTATGTGGTAGGAATAGACTTTGGAGAACCTACCCTCACAAGTGAAGTATTTCATAATGATCTTCATTAGGAGAGCATATTTGTCCAATAGATGAGATAAGGGGAACAAGGTTTTGCAATCAGCTTGAAAACTTGGTTTCAAGAATGGGCGATAGTGGCTTAGGTCCGGATGCATTTTTTTGAACCACCTTTCTCCTATGCAAGGTATTCCAGTGGCCCTAGAGATGGAATTGGTGTTTAGCACAAACTTCACCCCAGCTAGGTATACTTGGTGGTTATGAAGTTTTAGGGAAAAGAGCTTGGTAAACTAAGGGTGACTCTAGATCTTTTTCACTTTCTCACAAAATCCATAGCATCCTAATTCTTGAAAACAGTAAAATATAGTAGGAGAGGCTACCAGCTCTTCAGTGCTTATAGGCTCAAACCTATTTGGCTTCCCACTCCTGCTCTGCTGCCCTTTAGGCATTTGGTTTGTCTCACCACTGTAAACATTCTCTTCTTCAGACATTTTGTTTTTTATCCCTTCCCCAAGATCTTTAAAAAGAATTTACACTGCTTGTGGAATGATGTGGAAAGGGGTAAAGGAGATGGTGAGGTTGTAGTGATGTCAATGGTTCAACAAAGTGGAGAAAAAATATTCTTTTTAGAGTTCTACTTCCTTTTCTAAGCTCAAACTCCAACCTTCTTTATAATGATACCCTTAGAAAAACAAGAATCAAAGGGAAAAAATTAAATACCTCTCAAATTATCTTCATATTTGAAGAAATTGGTTCAAAATATATTGTGGGAAAGTTGGTCGCCTCCTGAACGCAAATCTATGCAGCTCTTGAACGTGGGAAGCCTTTGCACGAGACTGCGTGCAACTCCTGAACGTGGGCAGCCTCTGCACGAGACTACATGCAGCTCTTGAATGTGGGAAGCCTCTGCACGAGACTGCGTGCAGCTCTTGAACGTGGGAAAACTCCTGCACAAGACCTTATTGCACCTCCTGCACGAGTCGGGTCACCTTATGAACTTGTATGCGTGCACCTCCTGCATGCTGGGCAACCCTTGCACGAGCCTGCGTGCACCTCTGAATAGCGGGAAACTCCTCCACGGGTCTTCATGCAACCTTCGAGCGGATCTGAAATGGGCTATCGTGCCACCTCCTGCACGCTGTCGTGCCACTCCTGCACGAACTTGCGGGTAGGTGCTGAACATGGTGTCGGGTGTGTTGAACACCTAATCCTTTATGGGTAGGTGTGGAAGGCGAAGAGTCACAAAGGAGTCCAAGTGACCTTGGAAGATGAATCGAAGAGTCACACCATTGTATTATAAATGTACATCTATGGTGAATAATATGAGTATCTTGTGCCTATCTTTCTATGTGTGTGTTTATCTTTCCTTATACACCATGTGTGTGTTTAACATGGTATCGGAGCTGATATGTTCATAACCAGCTCAACCTTGTGTGAGCCATTTTTTTTTGTGGCCTGTGTAAATCTACAAAAATCCTATGCATTTTTGCAACATTCAAAAATCAATTGTTGCAGCATTCAGAAATCCTTTGCAGCATTCAGAAATCTTTTTGCAGCAAACGAGTCACCATTCTGAACCTACTTCTATTCAGAAAATTGAGAAGGACTCTCATCAGCAGCAAGAATATAAAGTTGTAGTCGATTCACATTCAGTTACTTGTACAAGAGTAGATTTACATGCAGATGCAGCAGCTCAGCCTGCACTTCCGAAGACCATCATCAGACCTTGGGAACAGCTTGTCCACAACAAGCACAAAACTGGTCTTGGATATGACGAGTTGTCCTTTCATATTCCGGACTACTCCAAGCCCATTAAATTTCAGAGTGTCGTACTTCTTTATGACAGCTCACCTGCAGCTGTTCCAAATCCTGCTCCACTTCCACAACAACAACAAATTTTAAAATGCCAACACTGTGATCGAGTTGGCCTTGATCTTCATCCATGCAATCACTATGGTCGGCACACCCATTATTCACACAGATGCTTTAGAAAACAAACTTCCTGGAAGAACAAAGATTCATCTTGGATGGATCGCTTCTTGACAATGGGCATCAATAGCCAAGAAGATTTTTAAGTCACGTGTCAGAACTTGTTCTCGAATATTGAGCAAACTTGTAGTTTAGTTTTCTCCATCATCTCACCTTGTACCTGATAGGGGGGGAAATGGTGGTCATCTACAAGCTTCGACGCCACATCAAGCGAGCCTGAGCCACAATCTCTCATTCCAGATTCAAAGTTGTAGCCAAAGACACAATAGTTCAAGTGAGCTTGAGCCACAATTCGTCATTCCAGATTCAAAGTTGTAGCCAGAGACACGGATGCCCATGAGCATGCCTTTGGTTGATGTATAACCTTAAGCCATCCATGTGAGGTTGATATTCTTCCTCTTTCAGAACACTTCCTCTAGCAGAATACTTCAACTTCTTTCCAACTTTGGAAGAGTTCCAGGAATTGCCTCAAACATTCCAATGTTGGTGGTAATCCTTAAACCATCACAGGTTGTAGACTTCCCTTCTTTTAGGTTGAAGGTCTCCCTCTTCAAATATGAGGGACAATTCCTCTAGCAAAAGCCCTTATCTTCTTGCCAGTTTTGGAAGAGTTCCGGGAACTACAATAAGCGTTGCGTTCCAGCTTTGGTGATAATCCTTAAACCACCTCTTTATGCCAACATTTCAGAGAGTTGATTTGGCCTGAGTGCTACAATGCATACTTTTCATATCTATATTACAACTCTCTTCTTGGACCCACACATACCCCTTCGGATTAAGGGGGGGAATGTTGAACACCTAATCCTTTATGGGTAGGTGTGGAAGGCGAGGAGTCACAAAGGAGTCCAAGTGACCTTGGAAGATGAATCCAAGAGTCATACCATTGTATTATAAATGTACATCTATGGAATATGAGTATCTCATGCCTATCTTTCTATGTGTGGTTTATCTTTCCTCATACACCATGTGTGTGTTTAACAGGGTGCCTCCGGGCAAACAGTAGGAGTGTAGTGCGGTGGGATGTTGGTAGGAGGGTCGGGCAGAGGCTACATGATATAACGGGTAGAGTCTGCACACGGAAATTTCTACAGGCGCGCAACGCCTCTGCACAGTAACGTAGCGCTGAATGGAAAAAAGCACAGGGAGATGGCACAGGAGTGCAGCGCAGCTTCTTGGGAGCGCAACGCCTGAAATTTCTGCCCAAGACACTGTTAGGATTTTTGAAAAGCTTGCAAACCCTCGACTGCTTTTTGCAAATGGCCAAATGGAGCTGGGAGATGCTATTTGGGTGCCTTTATACTCTTTTGAAAAAATTAAAATACAAACCTACTTGTCTAAGGTTATTTTGAGCCCTTTTTCTTTAGCTAACCTTCTTTTTTCTTTTGGCAGGTGGTGTTTTTAAGAGACAGTGTTCTTGGTCTTATTATCTCCTTTAGAGCTGGCACTTTCTTCAAAAACCTTGGCAACTAGTGGTTGTTCTTGGTTTTTTCCACCTTTTCATATTGAAACTATTTCCTCTCTGCTTGACCATTTGATGGATGTTGACCCTTTTGAGAATTTTGTGTCCTTCATGCTGATACCCTTTTCATATTTTTCAACTTTAGAAGGATGCTTTCAAAGTCCTCTGAAAAACCCTTTGTCTCTTTCATGGAATAGCATGACCCTTGGTTGCAGTGAAAAAGAGTTGTGGTTTTATTTCATGGTGTTGATACATCCCTTTTGTGATATTTTCATAGATCTCTCACTGGAAAGTCACGTATTG
The DNA here is from genome assembly GCA_034641835.2 of Pinus albicaulis. Taxonomy (NCBI): domain Eukaryota; kingdom Viridiplantae; phylum Streptophyta; class Pinopsida; order Pinales; family Pinaceae; genus Pinus; species Pinus albicaulis. The sequence continues at coordinate 132,461,917 of CM076575.1, forward strand.
TGCTAAAAACAAGTTGTAACTCCACTGATGCTCTTTGTTATTTTGGCCTTTATTGTATTGAAATGATGTTGTCCTATCAAACATTAGAAATTATTCCCTGACTTTATCTTCTAATCTCTGTGTGTAGACATCAAGGAGGCTTTCCATTCTGTCTTTTTGTTGATTGATTCCTGGATTGGTGTACATTGGTGCTTATGTGTTACTGTCTTCGGGACCTCATGCATGGGCCTTTTGATGGGTGGCACCTTACAATAACTTGTTATGAGATCAATATCCCCTTGTGAACTTAGGCCTTTTGTATCCTTTACTTGCGGTGGATGTCCTTATGAGTCTCAAGCCTCTTACTTTGCATCTGTTCTGTGGTTGACCATTTATAAAGCATTCCTGTAGAAATGCTTGAACATGGGAAAACTGTCTTTTGTAGGCTTAATGCTTGATCAAGAGGGTACCTTTGGAGGCTCTTTACGTCTTTAGACAATGATAAGTTTCACCCTTGTGTTCTCATGACTTTACCTTTGAATATCTGTGGAAATAGTGACTTTAAAACCATGACAGTGCATAACCTAGGAGACTTTATATGACTTATTTGGGATGTCCTTTGGAATAGGTCTTTGACTGAAAAGGTTGAATGAGGGTTTGGAGGTTAAGACAGGGTTTAGACATACTTTTATGCATTGTCATCCTAAACAACTAAACAATTTTGATTTACCTAAAGATCTTAGAAAGGGAGTTTAACATCACCATTGCTTGAGGCACTTGGCGAGTGGAGGAGAAGTTTGGGTTACTTGGCGAACCAAGGTGTGAAAATAGAGGGCTTAGGCAAACAGAGATAGAGTTTTATAGGTAGAGGTGGCAAGCATAGTGAGAGTGAGGGACATCAATCTATGATTTGATCTTTTCGGAGTGATAGGATGAACATGCCTTGACAGAGTAGCAGGATAGCGAAAAATTTATCCTAAGGGTAATGAAGGCAGTGAGATTTATAGAACTCACAAGCCTTTTATGAGTTTTGTTTCTAGAAATCTTGGACAAGCATTTACTCATCTAAACAGGTAAAAATTATTGATGACTAACACAACACACCCTCAATCTTCTCGGGAAAGGATTAAATTTCGCCATCTCCCCTCACACCATACCCAATGATGGTATTCTATGTAGCATTGAATATGGTATTAAAGAACTACCAGATAATATAAAAGAAATAATCTGACAATATTGCTCCATCATCCTCAGAAAGACCAAACCTCCTAAAAGAAACATCTCCAAGCACGAATTCCATGCCCTCAAATCCCTAAACCAAAACCCTAATATTGTGGTCTTGAAGACTAAAAAAGGTGGAGCAACTGTCATAATGAACACGAATGATTATAATAATAAAATTCTAGACTGTCTTAATAGCTCAGGGTGCTACATCAAATTAAAAAAGAACCCCATAAAAAGAATCTCTAAGAATATTTAGAACTTAATTAAAACTAGAAACAAACAGAACATTAAAAATATTATTGAATATAATGCCTACACTCCTCATATATATGGAGCCCCTAAGATACACAAGGAAGGGATCTCGATTAGACCCATTATCAACACCATTGGAGGACCGACTTACCATATCGCTAAACATCTTGCTAAAAAAATTAAGCCTCTCGTTGGTAACACTAAATCCTTTGTCAAGGACTCCTCTCATTTCATCAACGAAATTAAAGAGTTGAATCTAGATAAAAATGATATCTTAGTCAGCTTCGATGCCAAATCTCTGTACAATAATATTCCCATCGATGAAGCCATGAAGGTGGTTCAAAATATCACTGATCCACACATAGCCAAATTAATAGAAATTTGTCTCAAATCTACCTTCTTCAGTTTTAAAGGTGAAATTTATGAACAAGCTTGTGAGGTTGCCATGGGATCACCTCTTTCGCCCATCATTGTCAATCTTTTCATGGAATAATTTGAAGAAAAATCCATTGAATCCTCCCCTCTAAAGCCTAAAATTTGGAAAAGATACGTGGATGACACCTTCATCATTTGGCCACATGGAAAAGAAAATCTAGATATTGTCTTAAAACACCTGAATATTCTTTTCAAGTCCATCAAGTTTACCATGGAGGTGGAAGAAAATGGCATCCTTCCCTTTCTTGACATCCTTATCAACTAAAACCTTGATGGTTCCATATCACACCAATTCTATTGAAAGAAAACCCACAGTGAGCAATAACTTCATGCCAACTCTCACCATCATCCCACGCAGAAACTTAGGGTCCTCAACACCTTAGCAACCAAATTTGTGCGCGTCTCCGATCATGATAATTTTGAACAAGAGAAAGACCATCTCCTTGGGACATTTGAAAATAATGGATACCAAAGAAACTAAGGAATCAAAGCCTTCAAAAACACAGAGAATGGCCCTAAAAAGAAGCAAACTTTGGAAAATATAGCTGGAAAAATTCACCTCCCCTATATATTGGGCACCATTGACAAAATTTCTTACATTTTAAGAAATAATAACATTAAAAAAATCTTCAAACCTATGAACACCATCAGCAAATGTCTCAAATCTGTCAAAGATCCCATTCATCCCAGATGCCACAAAGGAGTTTATTTAATACCCTGTTCATGTGGCAAACCCTACATTGGTGAAACTGGTCGATCAATCATGACTCAGATTCAAAAACATGTTGCAGACATAAAACATAACCGCTCCAAAACAGCAGCCCTAGCCGAGAATTCTAGCAAAACAAATCATCACATTTGTATTGAAGACTCTCAGGTTGTGGCTAAAATTGACCATTATCACCATAGGAAATTTAGGGAAGCTATCCAAATTGGAAAACACCCTAACAACCTCAACCGTAATGATGGCTAGAAAATAAGCGACAATTGGATTCCTATTCTAAACCCCAAACCCTCCCTCAAATAACTCCCCCCTTGCATCTCATTTCTCTCATTCTCTATCTTTACATTTTCCTCCTCTAACCTATTCATTTCTCTATACCTATGTCATGGTCCTCAATCTTGTCTCTCCTTATTTCTATTAATACTTCTCCCCCCTCTTTTCATTCACTCATTTCCCCTTAATTATCTAATTTATAAATCTCATTTAGTATCATTCATCTTAATTAATAATTATCAATGTTAATTCAAAATTTAGTAATCATTAATTTTTAAATACTATTAACCCCAATTTCTAAATCCATAAGAATTAAAATTTATTATATTGACCTACATCCCCAATGTTTATTAAACTTGTATTAAAATATCATTATTAAACCTCAAAAATATAATTAATACAATCAATATTGTTTAATAATTATTATTTTAAATTAAAATTATTAATACTAAAAACATTCATCTCAAGCCTAATTTACATAAATTAATATAGTTAATAACAATTTAACAAAAAAAAACCATCAGTAAGTAACAAACTATATATATATTAAAACAATAATACAATTGTGAAATTTAAATAATTTATTAATTTTTAGATATTAATTATTTATTTAAATTAAAAATATATTAATTAAATAATAACATTACTTCAATAATTAAAAATAAATAAATTTAGAGTCATTAATTAAAAAGATATTAATTAATTACCTCCATCATTAAAGGTCGACCTCGCGGTTTCCATTCGTTCATTTTCATTCTCCTTCATTTATACCCGATGATGAGATCTGAAAAAAATCATTGATCTATCTTGATGATGAACCACTAAGGATTGGTTTGAAACATCGATTCTAACAAAAATGGATGCGATAAATCCGGAAGATTCTACACACAACACAAGTCGCAAAAGCCTCAAATCAACAATTTAAATGTAATTAGAAATCAATTTTGAAATTTGTTATGATTTTGAAAGGCAAAGTAGAAAGGAAAAAGTTTTGGGACTTCACTCGGCTACCATTCTGATAATAAAGTGGTATGGATAAAAAAATAAAAAATAAAGTTTAAATAAACTCTCATTTTATTACAAAATTATATTTTTTTTGTTTATTTATATAAATTATTATAATTAAGTTTGTTTAAAAAATGAAGAAGAATGATTGTTATTATTTTCTTTTAATAACATAATATAATTATTATATAAATGTTCAGTAAGTGAGATATGCCTAGAGATCACTTGCTATTAAGTATGGATCTAATATGAGCTGAGAGGGATCAAATCTCTTGCAAACTTCTTTAGAGTTTAAAATTTAGTGTGTTATTTTTCATTGTTTAAATTGTATTTTTAAATGCTAAATAGAGTATATATAGGACCAAATAAACGTTTTAACCATTTATAAAAAAAAAAAAAAACTTAAATTTTTCATGATACAGTCATAATTTTTTTAAACTAATATATAATGTATATGAAATTGACATTAAAATATTTTACATAACATGTACATGGACATTATGACACAAATTAAAATAATTTTTTATTATTAACATATTTTTTAGTGTACGTCAATATTAATTAGTATTCAAATATTTTATCAAAAACCAAATTATAAGATTTAAACATCTTAGTCACCCATTTTCTTTACTTCTAATTACTTTACAACAGATTCATGTTTTTTTAATTATAGCTAATATTAATTTTCTATTTAGAAATAATTTTGAACTTTTATTTTTATTTTAAAAAGGTACGTGTTGAACACCTAATCCTTCTAGGTTTAGTGTGGAAGCTCAAGAGACTTAGGGAGTCCAGGTGACCTTGGAATGTGGAATCCATGAGTCACACCTAATGTACTATAAATGTATATCACTGTGAATAATATGATATCTCACATTTATCTTATCTCCTTGTGTGCTTACCATGTCTGTGCTTGACATGATATCAGAGCGTGAAAATTCTGGACCTGCCACAGTTTGACCCATTGGTTTTTGTGAGAATATGCCAGCTGAGTCTACCAAAGAAAATGAACTCAATTAAGCATTTCTATACCCTATTTTGTAGAAAACGTTCCCTTCTGACCTGACGTTCCTGACCACTCCATTTATTCCTCTGAAAATACATTTAATTTTTAGTGCTTGACCAATGCGTATAGCGGTAATCTGTAGACCTGTGTTCTGGTCCGTGTTTTCTCTGGCCACGCTCCAAAATATATAAAACAAAATTGGTATAACTTATATCCTCTCGCCCTAGACACGACCCTCCAATTTGTTTCATCTAAGCAAAAAAATGAGACAGAATTTTTCCCATCTACTCTGCCGATTTTGTGCACGTTGAAGTCTTGAACTCCACTAGGCCCATGATGTGATTCTCGTCCTTTGAGTCTATGCAGTTGTGAAAGCATAAGGGTCGGGGTTCAATTCTCTTGAGTTAGATAGGCTGATAAATGAGACAGTCATGGCCTTAAAAAGGAACGAGTTCGGCCATACTATGAGAGGGTGCTTAGATGAATTAGGACTTGAGCTGCAGAGGGCTGGATTGATGCCTGACTCAGAGAAAACACCAAGAAGGGGTAAATGCGTAGAGTATTTTCAATGTCATAGTTTATGAATTTTTCCATTATGCCTATACATACCATCGGTGCATACACAATTTTCAACTATGTTTCACTGACCCCACACGCACTCGAGTCACTTCTCATATTCCTAGTATATACGCACTGGCCTATTCCCTCATCACGCCATAGTCCAGAGCGTAGTCTCTGCACCAATCTTTCTTATCGAATCCCCTCTAGCTTACTCCCGCACACTTGACCCTCCACCATGCTTCCACCACCTTTCGGCTCCCACTCCCCGCTAGCCTACACACTTCGCTCCTCCCTTCGACGTTGGTCCCACAGCTCCTCCCTCCCTCTGCCCTCTCGGCTCCCTCCCTCCTCCCTTTATCGTCTCTCCCTCCCTCCTCCCTTTATCGTCTCTCCCACAGCTCCTCCCTCCCACCTCCTTCACACCTGCCTCCTCTAGGTCCTCCACATTCCGTGGGCCTCAACCCTCCGTCACACCTGCAAGCCTCGACCCTACCTCAACACCGTTGGCCTCAACCCTTCCTCAAAACCACCTATCAAGTCAATACACACAGCTTTGGTCATGTAACATATAACTCTCGTTCATCCCCATGGTAAAACTCCGCTGGTAATACCTCCAGTGGTAAATCGAATGGTGTGTAATGTGTTTTGAATATCGTGTATAATATAAATGGTTTATTTGAATTTGGCACTTGAAATGTGTGTGTTGAACTATGACACATAAGACCTGCATAGTGAGTTGAAGACTCGTCCATTTTGATGCATGGTTATTCCATTCCAATGGTATGTATAATACATTATATATTGTGTTCATGTTGTGCATTGGTCATATGGTATATGGTATGAAGGGTATATGAGGGTGATATATCATATGTGATGGTGTATGCGAGGTTTGTGGGATTTTCATAAGATACTGAAATACTACCATATGTCCATATTGCATTGGATTGGGATTTTTAAGGTATCAAGAATTTTGTTCAGATTATTGTAACGAAAAAAAAGAGAGAGACTATTTTGAAAATTAAAAGCTCTTTGGAACCAGTGTCAGCAAATAGTTCCTTTTTTAATGGCTTGAATTGATAATTTATTAGATTTATTAATATCTCTAATCGCGTCTACTGTTGAACGCATAGTTAAAATCAATAAGGACACCTTATATAATATTAAATTCTATCTACAAAATGCACAAGAAAACATTTATTTTTTGCATCTTGAATCTCAGCTATAGCAAGAGGAGTTACAGAAGCATAGCCATCATTCTAGAATTGTATTTGTTCAGGACAATCCTTTCTTTACTGAGACATGATCCCATAAACTGCCAAAAACTAATAAGATCAGCAAGGTTAAGGTTGATTCAACGACCATTTTAAGAGCAGATTTACATGCCAATGTAAATGTTCAAGTTCCTCCTCCCAAGTCCATCATCAAACCTTGGGAAGAGCTTGTCCACAACAAGAATAGAACTAGTCTTGGATATGACAAGGATGTGTCATTTCATACGTGAGACTATTTCAATCCCATCCAATTTCAGAGTTCTGGATTTCTTTATGATAGTTCACCTTCAGTTGTTCTAGTTACTGCTCCTCCTCCACAACATCCACAAAAGATTTATAAATGCTAACACTATGACTGAGTTGGCCATATGAAAGATCATTATTTTAATCTTCACCCATGCAAGCACTGTGGCCAGTAAACTCATTCTTCACATAGATACTTCAGAAGCAAGCCTCCTACAAGAAAAAAGATTCATCTTGGATGGAACACTTCTTGGCAATGGGAAACAACATCCAAGAAGATATTTCATTCATATGTCACAAAATTTTCTAGATTATTGAATAGTCTTGCAGTTGAGTTTTCACCATCATCTCACCTTGTATCTGACAGGGGGGGGGGGAGGGATGATGGTCATCTACAAGCTTCAAAGCCACATTGAGCGAGCCTGAACCACAACCTGTCATTCCATATTTAGAGTTGTATCCAGAGACACAAAAGTTTAAGCGAGCTTGAGCCACAACCTACCATTATAGATTCAGAGTGGTAGCCAGAGACACAAATTCCCATGAGCATGCCTTTGGCTGGTGGTTAGTATTAAACCATCTATGCGAGGTTGAGATTCTTCCTCTTTAAGTAATTAGGGACACTTCCTCTAGCAGAAGACTTCATCTTCTTGCCAGTTTTGGAAGAGTTCCAGGAAATGCATCAAGCATTCCAGAGTTGGTGGTCATCCTTAAACCATCGCAGGTTGTATACCTCCCTTCTTCCAGGTTGAAGGTCTCCCTCTTCACAACATTAGGAGCACTTCCTCTAGCAGAAGATCTCAGCTTCTTTCCAAATTTGGAAGAGTTTTGGGAACTGCATTAAGCACTCCAGCGTTGGTCGTCATCCTTAAACCACCTCCTTATGCCAACATTTCATAGAGCGCATTCAACCTAGAGTTGCCATTTTGTATTACAACTCTCTTCTTGGACTCACACATACCCCTTTGGATTAAAGGGGGAATGTTGGACACCTAATACTTCTAGGTTTAGTGTGGAAGCTCAAGAGACTTAGAGAGTGCAAGTGACCTTGGAACGTGGAATCCAAGAGTCACACCTAATGTACTATAAATGTATATCATTGTGAATAATATGATATTTCACACTTATCTTATCTCCTTGTGTGCTTACCATGCATGTGTACACACAAACTTACACATCCTCTCATACTGGATTGTAGAATAAGCCTCTCAGCTCAATAATATTATATTAAAACAATGCAAATATTTTAAATAATTCATTTATACTTTGAAATAAAAATAAAATTAAGAAATATTCATTATTGTCTTCCTTTAAATTTAATACTATTATATATATAAACATTATCTTATTTATAAAAATTATCTTATTTAAATATAAATAAAAAAGAGTGATTTTTCAATTACTTATTAATTTAAATCTATTACAAATTTATTAAAAAATATATATAATTTCATTTATTTTTAACACTATCTTATAATTTGCCTTATAATTTTTAACACTCGCAAGGCAAATTATAAGGTTGAGACTATTTGCCATAAATTTAAGATTAAGTTTTGATTTTGTTTTCTTTTTAATTATTTTAATTTAAAGTTCGAAATTTAATTTTGTTTATAAAATATAGAGTTAAAGTTCGGAATTTGATATTTATAAAAATTTAGTATAGGAGAATTTAGTATAGGAGATATAGAATAGTTAAAAATTAGATGGACTCTTAAGTGTCGGTGTTTTTTGTTACAATATAGTGGAATAATGTCATAAGAATTATATATATATATATATATATATAATATTATTTTTAATAAATTTGGAATTTAATATTTATAATAGTTTTATTTGTGAAATATAAAATAGTTTGAAATGAAATGTATGGCATTTTTAAATGTGAAATTTATAGTTTATTTAAAATTTTATATAGTTAAATGTATTGTATATATAAGTTAATTAATAGATGAAATAGTTTTTTAGATTTTTTTTTTGTTAATCTTAATTAAAGTGGAGTAGATATTTTTTAAAAAATTAGTTTAAGCTGTTTAATATATAGAATTTGGATTTTTTTTATGGTGGTTAAAGTATGTATACATTTAAACATATATTTTAAATAACAAAAAATCATAATCTTGCTTGAAATTGTATCATTTGATTTCAATGAAAATGGTTATTTTGTCTATAAGTTAGATTGCACCTAAATAAATATTTAGAGGGCTTGACACGATGGACGTTAGCGTTTCGATGATTTGTGGCTTTCTTCCTCCCATGGTTGTGTTTCCAGGCTCCACTTCAAATCTTGTATTTGTGCCATGGTGTGGAAAAATATTTCTATATTACCCCTTATGTGAGGATTGGTTTTCTCAACCGCTTTTATTTTTAGGGGATAAGTTTGTCATTGGCTATGATGTTCATATGACTATCGGGGGAGAAAGTAGACAGTTAAAAAGTGGGAAATGTCCCCATGGGTTTGTATTAGCTCCCAATCATTATTCTGGTTTCAGGTCTATTCATTATTTTTGATAAATGCGAGAAGTAGTTGTGTATGAAAGAATGGAAAAGATTTATAGAGGGCCTTCTCTCAACACCTGTTCTCTTAATTATTTTTTTTAACAATGGTGGAATTGGTAACTCTTTGGACTAATCTAGGTGAGGCCTAGCATCGAACCTCGCGGTTGCCACTATAAAGTCAAGAGTATATCCAGTAGCCTGTAAGCCAGATATACTGGATCTTATAATTTAGCAAGAGCACGGGGAATTCACTCAATGAACCTTTGACATAGCGTGTGTGTTCATGGCATACTAAAGAATACCCTTAATTTGATTAAATATTGGAAAATACCTATAAAAATCGAATTATTTACCCCCTACGAATATGAATCCAATCCACCTTCCCAATTTAAAAAACCCCTACACTCACCAGATATTGTAGGTATCCATTTTTTCATTAACATTTTTTAATACCCCTTTATATTTTCTCATTAACTTTGAGCTCGGATTTTTATACCTACCAATATAAAAACCATTTACCCCCTATTATGTGATCAATATATTTTTTCATTATTTCTTCAATATATACCCCCCAATATGAATGCATGTGGTATGGTGTTACCCCCTCAATGAAGCCCCCATGAGCAAGAGTCGAGACTCTCAGATAAGGGGAGTCTACTCCTTGAGCCGAGGTCATAGCATACCATATACTCAATGGGATTTGAACTGTGGTCTCGATGGTTTCACCACCAAAACTTATCGTTAAACCACATATTTATGTATTGATTTAAGGACAATGGAGATGGGGTGGCTTCATATTTTTTGCACCCTCCGAGGGCTTCTCGACAATGAGCCCCTTTCTTTCCTCATCGATTTGAGATCCCATCCCCACATACAGAGAAGGACCTGAATTTTTTTTTCCAAATACATATTAAAAATATTAGTGGAAAGACTTATACTCTTTAGATAACAGATTCAAAATATGTGTATTCTCTCAAGCAGACTATTCAAGAAAAATGGGGCTTGCATCAAATTCTTAATATCTGCAATTTGAAGGGAACGTACTCCAAGACTCTTTTCAACTCAAAGAATACATTATCATAAGAAACTCAACCATCATCCTGAACTCAAGGTTGTGAGAGGCACTAATGGAGCCATGTCATCAAATGGACCTTCTGTCTCTTTCAAGGATGCAGTGCAAGGGAAGATTTCTGCCCCTGCAGAACAAAGCCAAAATATTCTAGGTCCCTATATTGTAGATCAACTAGATAACACTCCAACCATGGAATTCAATCATTATGAGGTATCTTCCCTTTTCTCTATCCTCCATTCCAAGGAAATTATTTGTAGATTTAATGGTTTCTAGCCAAAAGCCAAATATTTATTCCACTAAGTTTTATCTATGTGGACACCCAATTGTGACATTTACCTATGCTCCAAGGGATTCTTCATAGTCCAATTTGAAACTCAAAAGAATATGGATTTTTTCTAAATGAAGGGCCTTGGTTCTCAGGTAGATATGAAATTTTCTTCACTCCATGGTTCCCTGAGTTTGATGCCACATCCATCGTGGTCTCAACTATCCAAACCTCTCTCTTCTTTTATGGCACCATAAATTCCTTGAGGATATTGGAAACAATTTGGGTAAATTCAAAAAAATGGATCTCGAGGAAACATACAAAAGCCTCTTCACTTTCGCTACTGTAAAGGGCTCTGAGATCACATAATACTGGAAGACAAAAAATTTCACTTGTCTAAGGTTTTAGCTTATGAGAACACAGAATTTTGATGTCATGTACGTTCTAAATAGGACATTCAGAGAATACATGTCCACAGGTTAAGAAGAATCTAAAGAAGAAAAAAAGGCAATCAAATAGGCCAAAAGGATGGCAGTTCTCAAAGCACCATGTTTCAGAAGATGAAGAATAAGATTTCAAGTTACCTCGTCCCGACAAAGAAGAAGTGGGTGTTATGGCCCAACATAGAGACCAACCAAATGCGGATGCTTTGGTTAAGCTAGGTACAATCTCTGTTCTTCAGAAAGGAAAAAATCTTGAAATTTCAAAGGCATCATATGGGAATGGGAGCACAAAAAGAGCTCATATCGTAAAGAGCACAGATTCAGATAAAGAAGTATCTCTCATGGAATCATGCCAATAATTAGCATTGCTTCTTGTTGAACCAAGTTTAAATGGTTGACACAAAGTACAAAAAGGAAAAGGAAAAAAAGAAATGCCAATAAAAAATTGTCATTTTTAATCTTCTTTATGCTTATGTTGTACATTTCTCAAGTTGTTATGCTCTCTTTCTAACTCTTTGCCACGACCCAACTTTATCTAGAATAATTTCGGTATATATAAAATATAATTTTATTTTTCCTTTTAGATGAATAAAATTATATATTATCTTCTTAAATTAGAAATAAAAAAATTAAAGTACATCTATAAAATAAAAATAAAAAATTCTTATATATGAAATTTTGATTCTTTAAAAAATTATATTTATTTCAAATTTAGAACTTAATGATTCTAATAATTCAATTAAATTACATTTTATTAATAATATTTATAAATGTAAATAAAAATTTAGATAACAATTTTTTTTTAATTACAAAATTATTTATATTTTTTAATTTGTATTTGGTTCATAAGACTCTTTTTTTTAATTACAAAGTTATCTATATCTTTTAATTTGTAATATGGGTACGCTTTAGTATTTATGATTTTATAAATTTAAATAGGTTTATAAATGTATTGGTTCTTTAATATTCTTTTTTAATAAAATATATAGAGTTGTAAAATATATATTGGTGAAATTATGGTAATTTTATGTTTTATAAAATTATGTTGATAATGTGGTTTATCTTTAAATAGGTTTCTAGAATTTAATTTGATTAATAATAATTATTAAGTGGATGGTAGGGATTTAACCTCCATAAGATTAATTAGAATATTCTTAGTAGTATACACAAATCAAATTTTGAGATTTATTTTTAAAGTAGTATGATTTTTTTTCTCTTTTAATTAAATTCATTAATTATAAAATTGTCATATGAACAATTCTCATATGAAATGTGTTCTAGTTTTTTTTGCATGTGGTATTGATAAGACATGGCATTATAATAAAGTCAATTTACATATTAAAATCTACATGATAAAACAAAGAAGACTCTAATTCTCTTGCATGTTTTTTACAATCTATATATTTATCTTATATATTATTATTTTTTATCATTAATTATAATTATAATTATTTTAATTAAATTTATAATTTAGTTAATTTTTATGATTTTTTTTAATTTTAACCACTTGAGATGTATGATGAAGTGTTTGATGTTTATTATTGTTTGATGCTTATAATAAGCATCAAAGCATTTAATTTATAAACACTGTGACATCAAGTATTCAGAAAGAAGACTCACACCGACAACTACCTTCATGTTGAGTCTTACTATCATCTGGGTCAAACGTTTGGGGTCCTTAACACTCTAGCTGTGAGAGCCCTGAGGATATCTGATGCAGAGCACCTAAAAGATGAACTCAATCACTTGATGTCTGTATTTAAAGGTATTGGTTACAGTGAGAATGATATCAAAAAAGCCATATGTAGAGCCAAAGGCTCTGTCTTGTTTTAGGAACTCAAGGGACCTCAGAAAAATCAGGAAAACCGGGAAAGTCGTGGCAGGGTTTTCCTTCCATACATCAAGGGTGTTATTGACAAAATCACCAAAGTCACAAGGAAGAAAGACATATTCGCACAATTTTTAGTAACAAGAACATTAAGACAAAGCATGCGGTCAGTTAAGGATAGTATAAGCCACAAACAACTCAAAGGAGTTTACAAGATTGACTGTTCGTGTGGGAAAATTTATATTGGGGAAACATGGCGTTCGTTGTAAAAACGTCTTAAAGAACATGGCGCTGATATTAAATATAAAAGATCTCGTACCTCAACCCTAGCTTAACACTCCACAAAAACTAAGCATCATTTATGTCTCAAGGATGCCAAAATCATTGCAAGAGAAGACCACTATCGGAGAAGGAAAATTAGAGAGGAAATCGAGATTATAAAGCATCCTCAAAACCTTAACAGAGATGGAGGTTGTGAGATCAGTGACTGCTGGCGTCCTCTAATTCGTCAAATCTGTTCCTCCAGTTCGACAACCCACCAGATATAGTTCCTTAGGTTTGGTCTTTCCGATTATATTCTAGGATTTAGGGCTTTCTAACCTAGCTTTGATATATAATTAATAAATTATAAAGTTAAATAATTCATTAAAAAGTCAAATAGTTCATTAATTAATTTCCAATTAAAATTAATTATAATTATTATTATTATTATTAGTATCTTTGGATTAAAAACTAAGAAACAAGATTAAAATTAAAAATAAATTGGGAGTTTTACAATATAATCTAATTATAATAATAGTTAGAATTTATAATATTAACCCCAAACTATTAATTATTGAAATTCTAGAAATTAATATATATCATTTAATATTATTTATTAAAATTTTAGGAATAAAGTTAGATTTAGATTTTATATTTGAGAAATAAAAATTTGAAGTAGTATTATTTATTATTAGTTATTAGATATTATTATATGCATTATTATGGATGAATTATTTAAATTCTAAGAGAATTCTAGAAATAAAGTTAGATTTGGTTTTTATAATCATTAACTATTATTTTATTATTTGAGAAATGAAAAATTTAAAAAAAAATAATTATTAGAAAATTATAAAATAAATAATAAAAATAGCAATATTATTTTTTATTAGTTATGATATATTATTATTATATACATATATTCTTATTAATTACATTTATTCAATATAATGAATTAATTAATGATTTGCCAGAGAGCGCCATGGAGATTAGAGCAGGGGAGAGCACCAATATGTTGGAGTTGATTCGTCACCATTTGCTGGATGTGGACGACGATTTACATATTGAAGATGTGGATTACGCAGCACAAAATTCCACATCATCATCTTCCGTATCCATTTCCCCAGCAGTCATCACCAACGCCAGCTGGGATTATATCCACGCAACTGCAGCTGCCACTGCCATCGGGCCGTGCCAAAATTGCGGCAGTAGATCCTCGGAATGAACTCACGCAACACTTTTCTTCTACTTCTTCTTCTGTACCCGCAGTTACAAAAAAAGCAGAGGCGGTAAATGTGAAGGTAAAGCCACAGCCACGGGAACCCGCAGTTACAAAAAAAGCAGAGGCGGTAAATGTGAATGTAAAGCCACAGCCACGGGAACCCGCAGTTACAAAAGAAGCCACAGGCACGGGAAGAGCAGAGTGGAGAGATAAAGCAGATGAGCAGAGCCGGGCACTACAGAGGAGTCAGGCAGCGGCCGTGGGGTAAATTTGCAGCTGAAATCAGAGACCCCGCCAAGAAGGGGAGAGTTTGGCTCGGGACTTTCATGACCGCCGAAGAGGCTGCTCTCGCATATGACCGCGCCGCCTTCAGAATGCGCGGAGCCAGGGCTCTCGTTAATTTCCCCCTCGCTCTCGATTCCAGTTCAGAAAATGAATCGGCCGTAGGTCACATGGCGCACAAGAAGAAGAGAGGCATAGATGAAACGACTGAGGGTGGTACGGCCTGTAGTCGTAGGAGCCGCGGAAATGGAAGCGGGAGCTGAAGCTCCCGCAATGGATTACCGTCAATCAATTTATTCATTTTATTATTATTATAATTATGAAAATGTGCGGCTCAGAATCGAGACTGAACTGGCCGCAATATCCAACACTCTTCTGAAAATCAAAGTTGTACAGTATCAAAATTGTACTCTGAATTCCCTTTCGTCCATTGGATGATTGTAATGAAAAGTTCAGATTATAATTTTAATGGGTATTAAGTATTGAAATAAAATGTTTATCTTTTTGGGATTGATAATGCATCCATTATTTCTCAGAGTATAGAAAATTTAATGTTGGTGAGCAGTATATGCTCACTCTAACTATGGGCAAATACTGCCCACCAGAATTAGAGAATTCTCTATGGGCATATAGCAGCATTAAATTCACTCTAACTATGAGCATATCCTGCCCACCAGAATTAAAGAATTCTCTATATCCTAAATAATACAATAATAATGATAATGACTTCTGGCAAGTGGCATTAAAGTGCTGCAAGTGGTGCTGCCAAAAGTAATGTTGGGAGACAACCATACATGGTCCCATGGTCCCATGCGTGGGTTTCGTATTTCCTCTTGTACCGACCAGAATATTTCCTTTTGCTTTTTATCACCAAAAATATTTAAGTTGACTTAGTGATTTATAATGAGGGATTTAAATTTTAATGAATTAGATAGAAATTAAAAGTTAATTTAGAATATTTACTTACTTGCAATTAATGGATCTATTGGAAATGAAATGAAATATAGAAAAAGATTAAAGTAGTGATATGTTCTAATTAAACAATGTTAGTATATTTCATAAGCAATTTTTAAGTATTATAAAATTATATTTATGAATTATTTTGTTTAAAAAGTTTTAATTTTTAAGTATAAAGGTTTTTATTTTTAAGTATAGGATTTATTTTTTAAATATATCTATAAAAAAGCTATAAACACTAAAAACAAATAACCATCATTAATTTAGGTAGGTTTGGGAACATCAAAAGATAATACAACTAGCAATTGCACTACATGTTGCAAAAGAAACACCTTAAGGAAATAGAATAGGAAAGAGTAGCCTAAAAGAAATAAGATGTTGTAGAGAAGGAGCCATCGTGAGCGAATGATTCACAAATTTTGCTTCCATGGAAGCATGTTGTGGAGGTTTCAAAGATATTGATGATAAGATTTATCAACCACAAATATACAGTTCTTAAACTCCGAAGCCTCTTTTTGATTGAAAAAATACTAAACTACTATAAGATATAGCAAACTTCTTGGCACAATATGTCAGCTTGCAACACGTCCAAATAAAACAACTGAAGAAAATACTATAAACAAGTGTCTAAAGAAGCCATCATCACTTCCAAAATCACATATTTAAACATACAAGTTGTAAAAAATGAATTTGTTTCTATTAAAACATACTAGTTGTAAAAATTGAATTTGTTTCATAAATTTTAATAGAATCATGTGCTCAGATCTAAGATATAGTTCTGAAACTCTGAAGCCTCTTCTTCATTGAAAACATACTATACTCATAAGATATAGCTGAATAGAATATGTGTGTGTGTGTGTGTATTTTAATTTAATTTAAAAATAAAAATTTAATTTATTTGAATACATTAAATAAATAATTTTTAATTTAACAAATAATTATATCAAGAAAAGGCAAGGACCATGTTATAGTGAAATAGTACTACAATATTGCTTCCTTGAACCTTACAAATCATGAGGCCTGTGTTGAAATTAAGTTAAAGACCTTCTCTGATCATGCCAACATGAATGCCTCATGAATGAAGAAATAGATCGTGATTTTCTACCTTCAAAATCAAAGGTATTTTTGGTGTAGTTCCTCCATATTTAATCTTTATCACTTCCTATTGAGTCACCTATGTACTAATTTTTCATGATCTTTGAAAATATTCAAAAGATCAGTGATCTCCCTAGTATCTACATGTTCTTGTTTTTTCAGTGTCGCTGATATGAATTTGGTTTCTTTTGTTCTTTGTGAAGATAGTAAAAAATGTATGTAGAGGTGGCTTTCATCACTTCAAGAGAAGTAAAAATAAGGCTATTGAGAAAATAAATCCAACATCGGCAGAGATTTAGTAGCATTTATGGAATTGGCGAACATGTCTTGTTCTCTAGTGTTGGCTACTCAACATAGATTTCTTGATCTTGTGTAGAAGAAATGAATTTGTATTTAGCTTATATTACATTAACAATGAAATTGCTAAAATTCATGGCAGACTTTCCATCACATTTGTAGAGAAAATTATAACACAATGTCACACTTTTCTTATGAGAGCTAAATGCTCCTATATGCTCAATGGATTTCATCACTTAAGAGCAGTTAAAACAAGTTTATTGCGAAAAAAGCGCCAACACATTTGTAGAGAAAATTATAACACAGTATCAAACTTTTCTTATCAAAGCTAAATGCTCCTATATGAAACAACTATGTATTTCATCACTTAAGAGTAGTAAAAACAAGTTTATTGAGAAAAAAAATCCAACACATTTGTAGAGAAAATTATAACACATTATCACAATTTTCTTATCAGAACTAAATTCTCCTATATGCAACAATGATGGCTTTCATCAAGAGTAGAACAAACAATTTTATTGAGAAAACAACTCTAGCATTGAGAGAGATTTGGAAGCAACCGTTGAATTGGTGAATATGTCTTGCTCTATGGTGTTGGATATTGGGCGTAGATTTCTTGATATTGCATACAAGAACGTAAATTTTCATGTAGCTTATACTACATTAACCATGAAATTGTCAACATTTAGGGAACACTTGCCATCACATTTGTAGAGAAAATTACAATAGAGTATCACATTTTTCTTTTCATATCTAAATGTTCCTATATGCAACAACTGCTGCAAGCTAGAATAAGACGAGAAAGAAGAATCTTGTTAGGGACTTGAGATAAATTCATTCTCTGCACATCTAGAGTAAAGCTTAATAAAACAAAACTCACCATAGTTTGAATTTTTGAAATAAATATCTTAAAAATTAGAAGATCAATTTAATACATTTTACTCAATTACACATTTAACAAGATTCATTTAAAAAATTACAAATACAAATTACTATTTTAAATAAAACTATTCTAAATAAAAAAATTACAAAGAATAACATTAATTACCATGGCCCTCGTGTACATTCCTCTTATTACTTATGTTTGTAACTTATTCTTAATCACATAGTGTCAATTTATTAAAACTATAATGTACAAGTCTCACTTTTTATAGCTTTGGTGGAAGGATAGAGCATCTAAATTCCCTTACCCTTTAAGAAGCATCCTTAAGTACTGTACCACCCACCTCGACATCCAATTTAGAAATATTAGGTTATTCTAAATTGATCAAGAGTATAGAATTTTTAGGGTGGTGTTTTATGTGCACTAAAATTCCCATGAGTTCCATCACTATGTATGCAATTCATTGCAACCTTGGATATATTCTATGAGTTGTTGTGATTTTTTTCTTGTGGCTACAACTTAGTTTTGGTTGTCATCTAGTTATCATGATTCAAAACTTTGGTGTCATCTCAGATCCTTATAGCATTAGATATATTATGTGAGCTAATGTGATGTTTTGTTTGTCACAATGATTCAAAAATCAATTATTATACCACAAGATTGACTTTCTCATTATCTGTTTTGTTTATGAACCCTTTAAAAAAACCACATGAACATTTGATTTTACACTCTGATCTCCCCAACATGGGTGGGGGTTTAAAAAATTGGAGATTAAATTGAGTGGTTATTGTTAGAAATTGTTGTATAATATGGAAAATTTGGATGGTTTGTAGACAATATGGATGCCATAACATATATCTATTTTGAATTTTTTAGTGTCCCTGGCCACCATTTCAACTGAGAACGTCAATACATCACTATGCGAATGATAACTTGTGACATTGCTAGCCATTTTATTTGATGGTGGATCAAGTTATAAATTGATAACTTGTTAAATCCATAGCCATTTTCTTTGATTGTGGGTTTCAAAAACTCGAGAGTAAATTGAGCCGGTTATTGTTAGAAATTGTCAATGCATCTAATAGGATCCATTTCAACTGAGAATGTCAATGCATCACTATGCATCTAATAGGATCCATTTCAATTCAGAATATCAATACATCATTGTGTGAATGACAACTTCTAACATCTCTAGCCATTTTCTTTGATTGTGGATCAAGTTATAAATTGATAACTTGTGAAATCCCTAGCCATTTTCTTTGATTACGGATCAGGTTATAAACTAGAATATGCTCTCTCTTTAGAAGAATTTGGAATATATATTGGATGGATGGAAAGGTTATGCTAAAACTTTTACAAAAAACCCCTTAGGGTTGTCTCAACTTACTCTATTGTTAATCATATAGTGTCAATTTTGTAAAACTATAGGACTTAAAAAGGGGAAAGATGTTATGCATAGAACATAGTGGCTTCATATTTTTTATGATCTTTTATTATGGGGACACTATGTCTACAAATAGTAATGATGATATAAAAGCTTACTATCAAGCATGGCCCCCCTTGGATATTTTTGACGCTTCAAATAAGAGCACCCACACACACATACAAATATATATACTTCTAGGTTGAAATGTACAAAAGAGTATTATTAAATTCAAAAACTTAAAAAATACTTGATCATATCATGCAAACTAAATTTGTATTTCACATAAGAGCACAAATATATACTTCATAGCTAGGAGTATTGTTGATTTTTACAAC
Organism: Pinus albicaulis; assembly: GCA_034641835.2. Classification (NCBI taxonomy): domain Eukaryota; kingdom Viridiplantae; phylum Streptophyta; class Pinopsida; order Pinales; family Pinaceae; genus Pinus; species Pinus albicaulis. Next base: position 132,481,749 of record CM076575.1, read on the forward strand.
TAGGCATATTGTTGATAGTTTTTTTAGAGAAAAATTTGTGCACCTTTAAATAACATTACATATCACATCTGCCTTCATCTACACTCTTCTTCTATATGAGATGCATTTTGTACGGTGGTGGTAATAATAATAATAATAATAATATTTTTTTGTATAATTTATTTTTTTAATTCTTTATTTATAGATGCAATGACTATATTTGATTGATGTATGTTAGTGGGCCTAATGGTTAAGAGCATGTGTTTCCTCCTAAGAGATCACGGGAATAAACCAAATGGGGGTAGAGTATGTATGTCTTCGTAGACTTAGCAGTCAAATTGTTGCACGGAGGTGGATCTCTTGTCCCACAAACAAGGGGGTCTCATACACCAATTTGGTTTATGGCTTGGTTGTGACCTTAAAATTGGATAAAATAATAATAATAATATTTAGGTATAATTTTGATTAGGAATGTGAGATAGTTTGTTAAAAATAAAGGAAGGAAAAATTTATAATATGAGGTGAACTTGGAGACTTCCCAAGAAGAGAACACTCTATCTCATTAATCATCAAATAAAAAATATATAGGTTTACATCAATTTAGGGAGATTGGAACTGACTCCTAGAGAATAGGAACTAATCCTAATCTAGGACACTCGTATAATTAAGAAAAAAACTCTCCAATAATACAATATTCTCCATTATCTTCAAATCTCCTCCTTAATGGAGAAAGGGTTCAATTGCACTCCTAACATCTTCCTAAACATTTCAAATTTAATCCTCCCAAGTAGCTTGCTAAAAATATATGTTGCATTATCACAATTATTACAGTATTCAAGGAAAATTTCTTTAGAATGAACCTTCTCTCTAACAAAATGAAACTAAGTATCAATATGTTTTGTGTTTTTGTGAAACACAAGATTGTTTGTCAGCTTGATTGAGCTTTGGTTGTCACATCTGATTATTGAAGCATCTTTTTATATTTCTCCAACATCATGGAGAAGTCTCCTAAACCATATTGCCTCACGTGGTTGCACACACTGCTTGATACTTTGTTTCTGCAAAAGATAAGGATATAATACTTTGCTTCTTGTTGCTCCAAGCAATTACCTAGGACCCGACATTGAAAGCATAACCTGTTATGGATCTTATGCATCCAAGTTTTCTGCCCAGTCGAAATCTGAAAAACCTGTCAAAATAACATCAAAAAGATCAATGTACTTAATATCAAAATCAATGGTTCCCTAAAGGTATCTCAAGACACCTTTCGCTGCCACCCATTGGTTCTCAATAGGTTTTGACATGAATTGACTTAACACACTGACTAAAAATGCTTAGTTAGGTCTAGTTGTAGTCAAATAAATCAGATTCCCAACTAGATGTCTATACAACGTGGCATCCACCTCTTTAGAATCATCCTCAATATGAAGTTTAAGATCTTTTTGTAAAGGTACTGATGCAGCTTTGCACCGTTCCATTCTGAATTTTTTCAATAATCCCGTGACATACTTTCCTTGAGTGATCCGGATTTATGCAGGAACACAATAGAATATGAATATAACCATAAATACAAAGATGCAACGGAAATCAGATTCATTTCATTAGTATCACATAAGTGAAATATGCTTACAAACAAAATGGAAATAAACTAGCTAGGGTGCTGGTAGCTTATCTCTGAGAATAGATGTGGCAGCTACAAGCCTCTGAACTGTGTTACAATGAGGCTCCAATGCCTATTTATGATTAAGAAACAATGGAAAACTTTAAACATCAAAAAACCTGACCCTAGGAGATGAAGCAGCAAAACTATGGGCCTAGTTTGAGTAAATCGGTACATCAACTTCTCAGGGACGTAACTTTGGCATACAATCTTCATTTGACGCACGCAATACCTAGTTATAAAGATCTATCTGAGGAATACAACTTTTGAGTGACTAACATCTATTGATGACCCATGTTGGTCCCTGTTTTCCAAAACAACTTCGTTTAGGGCCTCAAAACGGCTCTGGAATTTCAGGACTTGAAAAACTGCCAAAAATATTAAATTGAGCTACAATTAAGGAAACTGAAAAGATGAAAAAACCAATGATGGGGTTCTGAGTGGAATAGGTGGGTGGTCACCAATATCCACTTGGATCATTCCACCCCTCTTAGGAAGCAATGGTCCCTATTGCGTTTAGTTCCTCCATGAGATGTGAAAACTTCTGTTGAACTTGGTCCCTATTGAGCCACTTTCCTTGGTGCAGGAGTTGGCCAACTTTGAAAACCCAATACAACTGGATATTTTATTGTTAGATGTTCTTTATTTATGTGTCCATGATCCGATTAGTTGTGGCTTGTTCCATGCAGTTTGGGTTTAACTCTGTTGGTGTGAGTTGTTCTGCCATGTCGGATGTGTTCAGTAGAGGTGGAAAGTAGGGTCAAAGGCGGTCCACATTGAACACTGGGTGCAGACCAAGGAATGGTGAAATATTTAGCTCGAAGGCATTCTCACCTACCACCTTGGTGATGGTGTATGGCCCATATCAAAGTGGGCGAAGCTTGAGCTAGGGTCTAGTGGGGTGCTCCTTTTGCAAATGTAGCCAAACTTTTTCGCCCACCTGGAACTTGTGTGGCACCCGATGTTGATCATGTTGCTGCTTGTACTTGGAAATGGATTTCTCTAAGGTGCCGTGGACCTACTGGATGCGTTCAATAAATTTGATTTCTTTATCAACCTTAGATAGTACATGTGAGGATTACGTTTGTGGTCGCATGAGGTATGGCAACGTTAGACAACAACATGCCTAGGCTCATATCAATGGAGTGCTTGTCCTAACATTGTAGAGGAACCTTTGTGGGTGAGGAGAAAATGTCCTTGTATTCCTCCACATCTTTGTCCATTTGTTGGTGCCACACGGGGGAGCCCTGTTTGGAGGCTGCAGCCACAATCTTCTTCTTTCCTTATGGGAAATTGTAATGAAAACCAATTTCCTGGTTTGGGAACTAATATTATTGCATTTCTTTGTAGTACTCAAAGATGTGGAAGAAGGCGGTACTACCTTTGGTATCCTGTACAACTTATTTTCAAAAGTAATAATAAAAGAATGAGGCCCAAACTCATACACAACATGTCGCTTCCATAAGTATGGTTTGCCTAATAATACATCAAAAATGCCAAGAGGATAAACATCACAGAATACCTCATCTGTGAATGGCTTGATGTTGTATGGAAGGCGACATTTCTGGCAGGCGTAGAGATCTCTTCCTTGGTGAAGCCACCAAATGGTGTACAACTGCGGGTGTGCTGTGGTTGGTAGGCCAACCTGCTTCACGACCTTTGCTGAAATGAAGTCCTTTTGGCTTCCGCTATCGATAAAGAATTGCAGTGGAGAACCCTTGTTCCACATCTAGGAATAGAAGAGGCGCTCCCCCTCTTATGGATCCTCGAGCTCCTCCCTTTGGAGCTTGGTGGTGGCAACGGTGGCCTTGGTTCCATATTAATGATTTGATTCCATTTTTCATTGCCCTTGTCTAGTTCTGACTCAGAATCAAAACATGCATCTCATTCGGATGCCTTCAGTTCGACCACTAGTGACTGTTTGGCCCGACACTTGCTTGTAATGTGAGTGCAGTTCTTATGAAATACCACTTCCCCATGTCCTTCTTTGTATTTGTGGTGTTTTTTGTTGTTTCCCTACTTTGGATTTTCCCCTTGTTCTGCGGTTTTGGGGCGCCCTTCCCTAGCTTCGGATTCACGGATCCAAAGTCTCAATTCTTCCGCTTAAATTTCTACCCGATATTAGTGACACATCGATATGCCATGCCAAACGAGGTAATTTTGAGGAACTCCATTTCCTCATCAATGTATCTATGCAAACAATTGTTTTACTTGAGCACAAAATTTTTCTATGAATATTTAATACCCAAATGTGTGCACAGGGTATGGAACAAATTCTTCAGCTCATGCACATCTTAATCCCTTTGCTTCCGCAACGTGGTCCATTGGATGTACTTGTCCTCATAGCTCCCCACAGGGTTATATTGTTCCTTGATATTGTCTCGGAACAAATTCCAAGTGGGTGTGGATGAGAACCGAGAGGGTTCCCTCTCATCCTTTTGCTCACAGTAGGTTTCCCACTAGTCTTTAACATGGGGGACAACTTTGAGAAGTGAAAAAGTAATCTTTTCTCGGTCGAAGAAATCATGGACCGAGAAATACCCTTCCAAAAAATTCAACCATCTATATATGAAATCTACATATACCTGGCCTTTAAATACAGGAATTTTGAAGTTGAATTGTACCTTGAAAGGAGTGGCTCCTCTAGAGTGGCTGTTGGATGCAGATGCGCCGTCGGTGGGCAACCATTCAAGGATTTGGGAAAATTTATCCATCATCACGTTCCTTTTCTCAAGGGCATCCTTGAGCAATAATTTGATAGGATCTCCTACTCCCTCGTATTTCTTTTCTTCCACCATGGAAGTTCGTTGGGGTTTGCGAGGTTGATCTTGCAAGGGTTCAACCAAGTTTAGCCCTAACCCCTTATACCTTAACCTCATTGGGGACATGCAAAGTAAAACAGAGAAAGAGTAGACTGCTCTGATTCCATTGATCTGGATTAATGCAAGAACGCAACATAATAGGAATATAACCATAAATACAAATATGCAGTGGAAATAAGACTTCATTTTATTAATATCACGTAACTGAAATATGCTACTAAACAAAATGGAAATAAACTAGCTAGGGCGTTAGTAGCTTATCTTTGGGAAGAATTGTGGCGGATACAGGCCTATGAACTGTGCTACAATGAGGCTCCAAGGCCTATTTATGATTTAAAAATAATGGAAAACCCTAAACATCCAAAAACCTAACCCTAGGAGCTGAAGTGCCAAAATTATGGGCCCCGTTTCGGTAAATTGGTACATCAACTTCCCGAGGATGTAACTTTGGCATACAATCTCCGTTTGACGCGCATAATACCTAGTTAGAAACATCTATCCAAGGACTACAAATTTTGAGTGACCAACATTGGTAAAAGACCCATGTTGGCCCCTATTTTCCCAAAACATGTCGTTTAGGGCCTCAAAATGGCTCCGGAAGTTCACGACCTGAAAAAACTACCAAACATAGTAAAATTGTGCTACAATTAAGGAAACTGAGATTCTGAAAGAAAAAATGGTGGGTGTCTACCAATATCCACCTGGATCATTGAGTGATAAAAGTGTGACCAGATTCCCTCCAAACTTCCAAACCCAAAAAATAGTGTAATTCTCTGAGGTCGTTCATTTCAAATACTTGCGGAATTTGCACTTTGATTTCTTTAATTAATTCATCAATATTTCCAGTGATAATTAAATTATTTACATATAAAGAAGTAAAAATAAAATCCCCTTTTCATCAAACACAATATATAGATTTGGGTCGTTTTTTCTCCTCTTATAACCATGCTGCAAGAAAAAGGAGTCAACTTTTTCATATCATGACCTCGATGCCTGTTTTAATCCATATAAGTGCCCTTTTCAATTTGTAGACTAAATTTTCCCACCTGTGTTCAATAAACACTTTAGGTTGTGTTAAATACACTTCTTCTTTCAATTCACCATTTAAGAAAGAAAATTTCACATCTAACAGGTTTATCTTCCAATGATGTTTTGTAGATAAGGCTATTAACATTATAATAGTGTTTAACTTAGCTACAGTGGAAAAGGTCTCTTCATAGTCAATACCTTCTTTCTGCGAATACCCTTTAGCTACCAGGATAGATTTATATTTGTCTATACTACCATATACTTTGAATTTGAGTTTATATAACCATTTACAACCTATAGGTTCTGTTAACACTCTAATAATTCTTAAAAGTTGTGAGATTTTTTATTTTTTGTTTAAAGAATAGCAGAGGTAACCACAAACCTACTTTTAAGCTTTAGGATCTAACCTTCCTAATGCTCAGAGAGGGCTCTCGCTATATGATTTATCTTTTTTTTTTATGTCTGATTTTAGGCTAGTTATATGGGGAAAATTGGTTTTGGGGTTTTGATTTGGTTTGGTGGGGAAATCACTTACTTAGATGGATAGCTATAGATCTGTATCCCATTGGGAAAATGGAGTCAATGTGTCAGGCAGTCAGATCAAGATCAAGGTCTAAAGGTAGATGTTTATAGGGCAAGATAGTAGAGTCACTTCAGATCTTCAAGGCTCATGATGAAATTTTTTTTATCGGGATAAAAGAGAAATTAAGGGTTCTTAAATCCGGATTAGGAGTGAAAAGACAAAGTTCAATCGAAATCAGGGAGCTATTAAGGATTCCATATTCTGGATATCAGTAGAAAAAATTTAAATGATAATCAGTCAAAACATAGTGCTTTTAACAAATTCTAAAATATAACTCCTGATTTATCATTTAGATTAAGAACTTATTCATGAATAGATGGAAAACATTAGAAAATAGACAAGATGACAAGTGAAATAATTCACTGTAGTGGCCCAACACATGAATCCTGTAATATGATGCTTTATTTCCCGTGATCCAGTCTGTTGACTTGAAATTGATACAAAAACCCTTCTGGTTCATAAAAGTATTACTAAATAAATGTTCAGCAACTAATGCACACTCAATACTTTAAATGTTGAAGTATTTATACAAAAACTAATACAAGATATCCTAGAATAAACTTAGGATTTTTTCTTGGAAAATAAACATCCTCATGCAAGAAGATAGTGACAAATGCCTAACTAATCGCTAGTTGTCCTATTTATTGACATAAAATAGCTTGTTGTTTTAATTTAGGCTGCAACTGGACAACTGAGGTGTCCCTCACGTTCGCAGTTTTATCTTCAATCTATTTTTATTTTCAATCTTTTATCTGATACACTTTCAATTGATACACTTTGACTGCAAAAAATTGTTTACTATTGATGTAAAAAGCAACAAACTCTTTTTTTACTTCTCATGCTCTATCATCATTGTAATCAGATTTTATATTAAATCAGTTAACTTCTCCCAGAACTCAACCTCTGGTAATTTAATATTCATAAGCCTTCTGAAGTTTTCATCAGATTCAATGTATTTTGCAAATCTTGGTTTGTTAACAAACAGGTGTTTTACTTCATGTTGCAAGTAAAATAGATTTTCAAGATTCTTATGCAAAAAATTTCCCTGTTGGGATTCCCTGCCAATATGATTTGTTTACCTATTATTTAGCAAATTCTCTCATATTTTTGTCATAATCATCATGTTTCATCAATTTTTCAATGATTACCAGAGGATTTGGAAGGCCCTTTTGCCTTAAAACATCAAATTTTATCATGAATCTTGTGGTTTTTATTTCCATGTTTTGACACTTTTCCTCTAATTGGTTCATCAAGTTCTTATTGGATATTACCTTTATTACCTCAAGTATGGTCTGGTCTCTATTCTATCTGTAATTCCAATTTCATCCAATTCTTGTTTATTTTTGGAGTTGATAATTTTAATAATTTCCAAGGCCTCTTCAAGTTTTTTACCTAGCTCCTCTTTGGTTTTATGTATTTCTTCTTTTGCTACTTTTAGTAAATCCTTATGCTCATAAATTACCTGTTTTTATCGCCAAGTATCATTGACTGCTTGAATGATATTGGACCATAATTGGTTCTTCACATGTGCCATAGGTTCTTTCAAGGTTAATTCTTTTTCTAATTTCTTGAGCTGGTCATTCAACCTATTAGCCTTTTTCTCTTCATTCTTGGCATTAATATGTGAAATCTTTTTGGCATCTTCAAGATTCTTAATTTGTTCCTTTAACCTATTTATCTCATTGGTTTGGATGGACATGTCTTGCATTGCTTTCACCAATTTACTTGCCTCATCTGATTGCTGTGATGTTGTTGCTGAAGACTTAGTGGCAGAAGTTATTGATGAAGTTATTGGGAATTTTGTAGCCATTGGAACGTTTGGAGATAGTGATTCGGCCAAAGTAGATGGCACTGCTATTGTAACCACAGGAATTACAGTGGCAGGGACTTCCTGTGCTTTGGTGGCTTATTTTTCTTGGACCAAATTGTCCATCTCAATCTCAATTTCTTTAATTTGGGTTGTCATCTACAAAATAATACTCATCATTTCATCTTTTTTATTAGTATCCTGTCAAATCTCCTTAGCTTGAGGATGCTCAGTGGGAGGCAGTTTCAATTGTTTCTCAAGAGCATCAATATCAACATTCTTCTTTTCTATCATTTTCTCTGCAACTTTTATGTTTTGAGGGTCATAAACTACCTCAATCACTAATTCCTCTAATGATTTTATTCTGATATCCTTTGCATATGATGAAGCTTTCTCCAGTTTGAGCTTATATCTTTCATTTATCAAAGTATTTTGAAGCTTTTGAGCGCTCATTGATTTAGAATTCATTGTGGAATAAAACATCTCTCCCGCTTGTTTATGGAATTGAATCTGGTCCAAATGATGAATATCCTAGACTGGCACTTCAAAATCAATGTTTTTATAATCATATGATGTTTTTGGAGTTGGTACTGTAGGCTGAAGCATTGTCATCAACATCTTCTTGTTCTTGTAATCAAAGGCTAAAAGCAGTCTGTTTTGTATGTTGGGGGTCTGCTTTAAGTACTGAGAGTATATTTCATTTTTTATTTCTTCATTTTTAGCTTTAATCTCCTTGTACCTTTCCTTGATGTCCATATCTTTTTCTTCTGTTTGTTTTGATGATGACACTTCTATACTATGCTATTTTTGGATCAATTGTGTATTAGAAGTGGTTGGTCGCTGCTCATTTTCAACTACTGTAGGAGGTACAGTATCTTTCTTTAGAATCTCATCTACAGTCTCTTTTTATTTCCTTGCAGGATTAAGCTTTGGCTTTTTGTTGTATCTGAGTTTAAATTTGGTCTCTGTAGTGGTCTCAATTGTGTAAGACCCTTCTTCCTTGTTTCTTTTCATACTTCTGTCTTCTTGAGTTGGAGTCTGCAAAATGTGACTAGTATCACTTTTCTTATCAGATTCTACTAGTGTATTCTCTAACCATTCTGTTTGGTTTGAGAATTTCTCAATATCGGGATTATTTTCATGAATGTATGGAGTTAATTTACATTTAACTTTCATTTTTCTTATTATACCAAAGGGATCATAATACCAAAGAAAACTAGTGTTGAATTTATACTCTAACAACTGCTTTTCTGCCTCTGGACCTGCTTCTCTGTTATTACATATGAATGGACCAACTTGATTCTTCAATTTGAATTGGGTTTTATTCTTTGCAGCTAAGAAATTTACAACATCTGAGTTCAAAATCTGCCTTATATACTCTAAATCAAACAACCTCATGGGGAGGTATTTTGGCAATTTATAGGGAATTAGGTTTGACCCATAGACTCTGATTTCAGTGTGATTTTGATATAAATACCAATCACCTGTCCTGCTTTGCTCAAATAATTCTAAAAATTTCTTGATTTCATTGCTGATCCTAGGCTGAACACTGTTGTTTAGCAAATTTACCAAGGCATGGATAAAAGAATCTGTGAAATCAGAATAGGTAAATTCATTAGATTCTTTCCTTATTAACGAGGTCTAGAATATGACAGATTGGGGATTTCCTTCCACGTCCATCTTCTGAAGAGCTATAGGAAACTTTTCTAATTGAAAATCAAGGAACATGTGGAAAAGAAATGAAGTATACCTAAAGACACCTTTAGTAGGTAATTTTACTAGTTGTTCATGAATGCTATTAGCAATATATTGGGAAAAATTGAAGATAACTACACGAGGCTGACTAGGTACAAAAATGGACAAGAAACCAAGTATTGATGCATCATCATGTTCATTTTTGAAATATCCAAGGATAAAAGATAGCATGGAAATAATGGGTCTGGTTCTTTCTAAGAATTTAGAAGAGGAATATGGAGGGTTGAGCTTGGGAATTTCCATACAGGATGGCATGAAGGTTTGAAAAAATTCAAATCTCTTGGGAAAATCCAAGTCCAAATAGAACTTACTGAGGGCTTCAATTGATAAACGAACTTCATTAGGCTCAGGTTGTAATTGAAGCATCTAGTTGATAGATTCAACTGTAATGGTAAACAACACTTCTTTTTCAGAATTCACAGTGGCTCTTTGATATGGAGAATAACAAGATTGGAATAATATGATAGCTTTTGGGCATTGATGAGTGTGAGGGACAAAATATTTAGGAAAATTTGATTTCCAAAAAAACACATCATCTACTAGATCCAAGGATTTCTCTTGGCTCCGGTAGTGGAGCTCAAGAAGGTTAAACTCTGTCACAGGATCTGTAATTTTGAAGTCTACATCTGCCAACGAAGTATGTTCTACATCTACAACAGGAGGCTGTAGAGGGTTGATCACAATAGTGCTCTTGGCTGCCATTGATTAGTTTGATTTATCAATTTAAACACTCTTGAGCTTTTAAAACATTTATTTAGGCATGTGAAAATACTTCTATAAGTTTAAACATTTTACAAAAGGTTTTTAGATATAACAAGGTTTCTATCTTTGGCCTACAAAGGGATATTTCTTATCATTTTGACTAAAACTAGCAATTCTGTATCAAAAAGAGAAATTTCTTGACCTTATAGCATTAACAAAAGATACCAAGGGTTTGCAATAGAATTTCTATGGTAGAACAATCTTAAAACCTTAATTTTTATGTAGAATAGCTTCAGAGTACTGTAGAATAGGTTTTGGAGGTTATCAAAGGGCTTTTTAAGTCCGCAGATGGCTTAAACTCAATCAGAATTTATTCTAAAATAGGTCAAGGCATCGAAGCTTGTGAAAAATGCTCAGGGCTTATATATATGAAGAATTAATGAAGCAAAGGGGATTTTTTAGGCATATAGGCTTCTAAAGGATTCAATTAACAATAAACCCTTTCAGAATGATGGATGAGTCTTTATTTCTCTGAGAATACCTGTGAAATTCGGAAATTTGTTGTGAAGAAGGGTTCTTTTGGGGTTGAAAAGCTTTCAGTAGCTTCCTCTAGCCTTTATATGCAGTCTGGTGGTTCTTGCAGTGTTTTAGCAGTTGATTTTGAGAGAGGCAACATCATTCTAATCTCAATTTAAAAAGCTCTTGTGCACAGAAAATGGTAACAGAAGGCTCAAATAAATGCATTTTAAGCATTTTATAAGTAATTAGTTGAACAATGAATGCATTTACTGCCGTTATTTCAAATCTATAAGTAGTTTGTGTGCGGGGAAGGGAATAACAGGCAAGCGGTTTTCGCAACGACGAAAGGTGGTAAGCATAATCAGGAGGATCGATGCAATCCAATAGAATCAGGGCGTGTGGAGGAGAGAGAAAATATTAAAACAACTTTTATCACAACGTTTGATTTCGTTATTGATCGCGCAATGAAATCTACGATGTGGGTTTATCACCATTGGATCTAGTGGATAGGAGCGAATTGTCGTGGTCTTTCAATGAAGCTGCGGGGTCAAAGGCGTGGGGCCCAGGATTATGTATGTTACGGGAGTGTAAAATGTATTAAAACATAAGGTTTTAATATATAGTTTAGGCGTGCTTTATGATAGGTGGGTTAAAGTTTTATTTAACAAATGTAATGAATATAAGTGTAATGTTAACATAGGCGGTGTTTATATATAATAGGAATAATTTTAACCTATGGGAACGCGGGTATAATATATCACGTGGGTGAAAACAAACCATAGGTTAGAACTATAATATGGGTTTGGGATATAATAATAAAAGGAATTAAATGTAATATGGGGCAAGGTTAAAATACAGGATTTAATATATAGAGTTAATGTTTAGTAATGAAGTGTGATGAGAAAGGAAAACATAAACTAAGTTTAATGTAAAACGTAATAAAGGGATAATTTTTATTGTTGAGAGTCCCATTATAATAATTTTTACAATTAAACTTAGGATAAAATGTTTTTTGGGTTTTTGGGTATTTTTAGGGTAAATGGGGAATTATTCAAGGGTTTTACTTTCCCTAAGTAAAATGAGGTTTTTACTTAGGAAAAAGGGGATTTTTGCAAAGGAAGATGAATGATAATGGGAAAAGGAAAAATGAAGGGGAACTAATGAAAATGGTGGGGATGAAGCATTTTACAAGGGAATGAATTTTTTGAAAGGAGTTAGTGACTACATGACCAATTTATGTTAATCCATGATTGTAGAAACTGCTTCTGCCTACCCTTATGCTACCCTAACATTTTTTCTTCATTTACCTGGGTGCATTTGAGCTTGCAAACCCTTGTTCATTTTTCTTTTAAAACAACAAATTAACTAATTCTATCCTTATTTCTTCCAAGGGCTTAGATTAAGCTATTGAGCTCCTTATTTGTTCTCTACCTAACTACTTATCTGCCAAGATTAAACTGTTTGGCTACATCTTTACTCTCTATCTATCTACATGAAATTTAAAGCATGAAAATTCAATATTATCCTATTTGACTTATCATGGATTATGGCATTTTCAACAAGCTGCACATAATCTTCATTTTGCAATAAAAAGTAAATAGTAGTGGCATTTGGATTTGCATCACTTTCATGTTTTATTTTAATCTCTTTTTTGTTTGGGGTCCATTTTTCTTTTCTTTTTAATCTTTTTCTTTCAAGTCCTTTGATTTTTCTTTTAGGACTTTTACCCTCTTTATATTTTTTTTATTTTTCTAATATGGGAAAAAAATTTGCAGAAAGAAAAGTATGTAATATTACAAGACTAATCAAATTCAATTCAAAAATTATGAATCCTATTATTATACGACCCTAACAGTGGCTCCCCATGGGGATGGCATTTCCTAGTGAAGTGTCAAGAACTTTGAGACTAGTAGCCTTTGAATTATGACTGTGCTGCCTTGGAAATGTTTTCTGACTATGAAGTTATACATACTTATGATATTTTATGCTTAAAATCTTAGGGCCTTCCCTCCGGGATTCAACTTTGCTAGGAAAAACATCCAATCTAATCTAAAATATGCAATGTTATGTACAATGAGTAAAGTAAACAAAGTGAACTATCTGTTATTCTGAGGAGTAGTAATGCTTCAGCATTCTAGCATTGATAGGTCCACCTAGAAAATTTGATCCATCCAACTCCTTCAAAAAGAAAGCATTGTTAGCTCTGTAACCATAAATAACATAAGTTCCTTTCCATAGGAAATCAAATTTCCCATGTTTACCTTTCTCTTCTCTCCTTGAATCCCACTTTAGAACTTTGTCACCTATATAGAAATAATTTTCCTTAGTTTTCTTGGACAACTTGAAACTTAAGATAGACCTCTTCTCTGGTTTTCTGCAAGTGTATGGCTTGGTTAATCCTTCTTTGAATATCATTGGTTTCAAGTTGTAGTTCTTGAATTATCTTCATTACTGGTACACCTAAAGAATATAGAAACATTGCATCCATCCCATAGAAAAGATGGCAAGGGGATGTACCAATAGATTTCTTTGTGGTAAGTCTATCTGCCCATAAGGCATTCACTAACCTTTGGTTCCAAGTTTTCTTATTGTCTTCTAGTAATTTTTTGATGATGTTCACAAGGTTTTTATTGGAGGATTCAGCAAGGCCATTTCCTTGAGGGTAATATGTAGTAGAATGGCCAAGGGTAATGTGGTATTTATGACAGAAGTCAATAATATTTTTGGACTTGAATGCAACTGTATTATCAGTGATAATATTTTGGGGGCATCGAAATCTTTAGAGTATGTTTTTTTCTAAAAATGAGATTATGGCAGTGTCAGTGGCTTGCCTGGAAGGTATGGCTTCTATCGACTTAGTGAAATAGTCCGTGGCTATCAAAATCCACTTGTGTTGGGCTAAGGATGGAGGTGAATTTCACCAATGAAGTCAAGACCCCATTGTTGAAAAGGCATTTCTGTTGAGAAGGGTTTTAAGGGAAAAGGTAGCAAATTTTTCTTTCCTTCAAAGGTTTGGCACTTGTGACAAGAGGTCACATAATTTTTCACATCTGCAAACAAGGTAGGCCAGTAAAAACTAGCACTCAGGATTTTATCTGCAGTAGTCTTCCAGTAGAGATGTCCTCCAATGTCACCTGCCTTAAATTCTTCCAAAACTTTGTCACTTTAAGCCAACTATTCAATAAAATTCCACCATGATCTTTCCAAAACAGTGCATTTCCTATGATACAAAATATTATTGCGTTTAACTTTAAAAATATAGCTTTAGTTCTTGATAATCTAGGAGGAGATTGTAAATTTAGTAATACAAATACAATATCCGCATACCATGGTGAGTCTGAAAAGGATTCACTGATCTCTGGAGTCGTCGTCTCTTTTTGCTCATCTATTTGGGAAATAAAATTAATATCTAAATCATGACAATTTGATTCAGCCATAATTTTGGCTATACCTTGACCTTTTATGAGTTTGGTGCGTTTTATTTCTATGTCATATTCCAAATTGGTGGCAATCCACTTACCTCTTTTACCATCAGGCCCATTCTGTCTTAGAATTTCCTTTACAACTACATTTGAAACATAAGCAATGATATGTGAATAAATAATGTACACTTTAAAGTCTTTGATAGCTTTCAGTAAAGCTAGTGCCTGCTTTTACATTATTTTATACTTTAAAGTGCCATATCTGAGTGACTTGCTGAAAAAAAGCAATGGGCTACTCATAACCCTGATCATTTTTCTGCAGTAAAACTGTAGCAATAGTGTGTTCTGAAGCAAAGGAAAAAATACTGAAATCTTTTTTAAAGTCAGGACTTATAAGGACTGGTGTTTTTGTCAAGGCTTGTTTAATTGATTCAAATGATTGCTTGGCCTCCACAATCCATTTAAGTACTGAGTCTTTTTTCAACATATTGTTAAGTTCTCTAATTATTTCTGCTAGATTTGAGATGAATCTTCTGAGGAAGTTAATTTTACCTAAGAAAGGTTGCAATTATTTAATATTCCTAGGAGGACCAATGTTTAGAATTGCCTCTATTCTACCTGGGTCTATCCTAATTCCCTCTTTAAATATAATATGTCCTAATAATTTTCCTTCTTCTAGTTCAAATAAAGTCTTTTTAGGATTTAGAGAGATGAAAAATTTCCTGCATTTGATAAAGACTTGTCTAAGATGGTCTAAATGTTCATTATCAATATTTGAAAATACAATAATGTCATCTAAATAAATCACAAGGAATTCATGAATCTCTTTAGCAAAATATATATCCATAGCTCGTTGAAAAGTGGCTCATGCATTCATTAATCCAAAAGGAATTTTCACATACATGAATGTGCCCCAAGGAGTAGTAAAAGCAGTTTTAGGTTGGTCTTCCGGTTGAACTAGAATCTAGTTATATCTAGAGAATCCATCAAGTGATGAAATTTTGGAAGAACAAACCATCCTCTATAGAATGTGATCCATCTTAGGGAGAGGGTATTTGTCTTTTAAGGACACTTTATTTAAATTTCTGAAATCAACACACAGTCTGATTTCTCCTCTCTTTTTCCTAGTGGGAACTAGATTTGAAACCCAATCATAATAGCTGATTGGTGCAATTATTTGGGCTTATATTCACTTAACCTCTTTCTCAATTAAAGGCATCAAAACAGGATTGATCCTTCTAAGCTTCTATTTGAAAGGTTTTTGATCTTCTTTTATGGGTATTTTATGTTGTATTATGTGAGTGTCATAGGATTTTAAGTCATCATAACTCCACGCAAATACATCATAAAATTCCTTAAACAGAGATATGTGTTTTACTTTTTCTTCATGAGGTAAGGCTTTTGAAAGTTTAATCATCTTAGGCTTTGACTCTGTTCCTATATTACACTCTTCAATATTAGATCTAATGGCTCCATCTTAGGTTTCCTTGCAACATCACTAGAGTCAAAATGATCTTCCAAAGGGGCTAATCCCTTAGGTAAAAAGTTGTTCTTGAGGTTTAAAATGTCAGAATCATCATCTAATAACTTTTCAATCTCTACTTTCTCTAAATTATCTAAGTCTACTTGAGTACATTTAGTGGGTTTAGAAAAATCTAAGTTATCTACAACTACATTGTTTAAATCAATTTCATTATCTAAGTTTTGATCTACTGTACAATCTATGTCTATATTACAACCCTGAAATTTTCATTCATTGTTTATGAAAGGATAAATCTGTTCATACAGTGAAAATATTTGCCAATATTTAAGATTATCTAGTATCGTAGGTATGTGTTTAACTTCTGCTGTATATTTGTGATTTGGTTGAAATGATAGATTACAGGTACTAGCAAAAGTTGGTAAGTTATGGGCCTGTATATTCATTTTTCTAGGAATTGCAACAAAATCACATTCAAACAGTTCCTTAATTAGGTCTAAAACAATATCTCTATATCGGCTTAATCTTGGATTATACACAGAATATTCTCCTGTTATCTGTTTCACAGTTAACTCGGAGTCTCCCATGATTAACACTCTTTTGGCTCCTAAATTTCTAACAACTTGTAGTCCTAAAATAAGAGCTTCATATTCAGCCATGTTGTTTGTACATTTGAAATTTTATCTAAAAGCATGACCTTTTGCATGATTGTTTTCCATAATGTGTATCCAAAATCCTGCTCCTACTCTTAACTTATTAGCTGATCCATCAAAATCTAGGTGCCATAATGATTCATGAAAAATGTTGTCATATCTGGTGAATTATTTTTCTGTTTTAGTTCAGTATTGTTTTCAATGCCAGTTTTAGAATTACATAAAATGAATGAATCTATATCAGTAGGTGTAGAATAAATAAGATAGTTTCTAGGTCTTTCTACACTACTAACCATGTACTTCATTGATGTTTCTCTGTAAAGTTTCTTTGGTTGGCCAAAAACTAATATTGTTGCATAAGACATATCAAGTTGTAGAGATCCCTGCAGTTTATCTCCCCATGAGCGAGATAAGAGCATTCCATCCTTGGGAGGGATGTCAGCTACTACAATGTCCATGACTATGATTTTTCCAGGATATTGAACTAAAGTAACACATAAATCTTTTGTCAAACCTAAAAATTTCACTTTACTGGAATCAAATGAGAAGAGATCTTTGTAAGGTCTAGTGATGTCTAAATTGAAGGTTTCCATTATTTATTTTCGCATCAAATTGTGTGAAGCCCCTAAATCTAGCATTGCATTGTGTAAAATATGATCATGAATAGTTAAGCTAATGTAGAAAGGTGGAATTGCTCCATCTTGGTGTTTCCAATTAACATTCGGACCAGAGATTAATTTTGGTTGATCATCACTTAAATTTTTTGGGTATGTGTTATATTCTTTCCATGACTAAGCACGCGCGGGGGGATCATTGTGTTTATTTTAAATTAATTGGTGATCGTGTTATATATCTGGTCTTGTATGTGGATGATATGTTGTTGATTGGAAATGACAAAGAAATTATCCAAGATTTGAAGACCCAACTGTTCTCCAAATTCGACATGAAGGATCTGGGTGCTGTAAACTATATTTTGGGCATGGAAATTAAGAGAGATCGGGCAAAGAGGAAGCTCTGGTTAAACCATAGGAAGTATGTCGAGACTATATTGCAGAGGTTCAATATGCAGGATAGTAAACCGGTGAATGTTCCTATTCCTGTAGGTGTAAAGCTGTCTGCTGAACAGTGTCCCAAGACACAAGAAGAAGAGGAGTATATGTCACGTGTTCCATATGCAAGTGCAGTGGGTAGCCTGATGTATGCAATGGTATGTACTAGACCAGACATTGCACATGCAGTGGGAGTATTGAGCAGGTTTATGTCAAACCTAGGGAAGGAGCATTGGACAGTAGTGAAGCGGGTTTTCAGATATTTACGTGGCACTAGTGATTATGGCTTGTGCTACCAGGGAAGACCAAGATTGGAAAGAATGTTGGACATTCATGGTTTTGTTGATGCAGACTGGGCTGGAGATCTGGACCAAAGAAGATCTACAAGTGGGTATGTGTTTAGCCTATTTGGAGGTGCAGTCATTTGGATGAGTAAAAGACAGTCTGTAGTGGCACTTTCAACTACAGAGGCAGAATACATAGCAGCCACTCATGCAAGCAAGGAAGCAGTTTGGTTGCAGAGATTGTGTTCAAGTATGGGGTTGGTACAGCAAGCTATAAGGATAGATTGTGATAGCCAAGTGCAATTTTCTTGGCTAAGAACCCTGCTTATCATTCAAAGACAAAGCACATTGATGTTCAATATCACTTTGTTAGAGATATGGTTGAGGCTAAAAGGGTGTCACTGGTAAAGGTGGACACTTTGAAGAATGTTGCAGATGCATTGACGAAGTCTGTGAGCACTCAGAAGTTCTCTTGGTGTAGAGAAACAATGGGTGCTGAAGAATTGGCCAAATGACTAAGCTCTCCTATGGCCCCCCGTGGAAAGAAAACAACAAGTGGGAGAATGTAGGGTATGTGTTATATTCTTCCATGACTAAGCATCACGCAGGCAAGAGGTAGCCATAGCCCCTTTTGGTCCTTAATTTCCAGCGGGTAGTCCGCGTCCATGGTTTTGTGCATAGTTTTGCACATGGTATTGGGGTACGATGGTTTTCGGCCCCTGGTATTTTTGTAGATCCGGTCAAGGGAACTACGGTTATGTTCTAATCCATGGTTTATGGATTGGGGTTTATGTATGCTTCGGCATGTATATATATGTGTGTTGTAACACTAAAAGGAATATAATGAAAAATCAAGCTGGTCGTCCCGATTTGGGATCCATGGGAAAATCTCTGTGTTTATCTGTTTTATGTTTTATGCTCTCGCTATTGTTTATTTTCTGTTATAAGATTCGTGTGTAGATAATTTCTGTTCAGGGTTAAAACCTACAAAATTTACTGAATATTCTCCATCATTCATATTTAAAGTCTCAGTGATAGGTGTTTTGTATAGGTCATGTTTTACCAATTCTGTCAAAGGAATTGGTATCTTCAATTTGGCAATTTCAGCTTGGATATTAAATGATGCCTGCGATTTTTCTGGCTGAATTATTTCTTCTTTTGTAACTATAGTTTGGGTGTGTTTGTCTTCTTCTTTCTACAGTTGGTTTCTCATTCTCTATTTGTATTTCCACTGTTTTAATGCTTTTAGTTTTCTTGTCAGGTATGGTTTGAGATGTAGTGGAAGTCTTTGCAAATTTTGTATTTTCAGCAACTCTTTTAGCAATAGTTGCTTTAGGATCAGCTGCTTTTGAATTAGTAGTAGGTGTTTTTGAATCTGAAATTTCTATTTTGGTAGAATTTGTTGTCTTGGCAGCAACAGGTTTTTGAGAATTTGTTGATGTTTAGACAACATCATCTATGATGTCAACAATTTTGGGACTAGGTGAAATTTTGGGACTTTAAACTTTCTAAGTTGAACTAGAGTTTTCCTTGGTTCCCCTTGGGAGAATTTGCAGAACTTTAGTGGTAGGAGCCTCTACTGTTTTCTTTGTTTATGTTTGGGCAGATTTCTTAATAGAAGGCTCTACATTTTTCTTAATCCTAAGGTTATATTACTTATGGACTTCATTGATTGCAAACTCATAACCTTGCTTGTAATAAAAAGGCTCACCAGAATCTAATTGTAGTTGTTGTAACTCATATAACTCTTGTTCTTCTTATGTAAGAAAACTGGTGTTATCTTCATTAATACCCATTATATTAATGGTGTCTTCATCATCTTCATTTTGATAAGAACTTTCAGCATAGTTCTCTTGGAAATGTGGTCTTATTGTTTAGTTAGGTGTTGATTCCCCAGATTTTCTAGTGTTGGTGTTTTTCCTAAAATTTGGATTTCTAATTTGAGGTACTTGTTGTTGGTTATCCCACTGTGGCTTCCTTTCCATATTATCTAACCTATCCATAATTCTCTCTAATGTTTTTGCTAATTTATCTATTTTCAAATCTGAAGTAGATGTTTCCTCTTTTATTGTTACTCTCCTTTCATTTCTTAATATAGCTTTCTTTGCTAACAAATTTGCCTCTACACTAAAAATATTACTTTGCATCTACTCTAAGGTCTCTGGATTTCTATCTCTTAGTTGATAGGCTATATCTGTATCAAATCCATCATGGAATTTGCTAAGGACAGAGTCTAGAGGAGGCTTAAGATTAGCAGGAATTGCATTATAAATATTGTTATATCTAGTACAATAATCTTGAATTGTTTCATTTGGCGCCCTTTTTATGCTTTCAAATTCAGATAGGATTTGTAGTGGATTTTTCTTCTTTTCCCATCTATTAAGAAATAATTTATGAAAAACTGCTAAATTAGTAATACTACCAACATTTAAACCTTTAAACCACTTTTTTACCTCACTAATTAAAGTTTGAGTAAAAAGTCTCATTTGGAGATCAGCATCATCTATTTCATGTAGTTCAAAATAGTATGTCATCTTATTAACATGCTGTTGGGAAGTATAATGATTGGTTGCATCAAATTGAGGAATTTTGCTTTGATAATCCTTGGGCATGAAATGTAACTATGCTAGTAGGACCAAGGGAGCATATCTAGCAACCATGGCTTGGATTCTAGCTTGGCTAGGAGGTAAGTTTGATGTACTTAGTGAAGAACTAGAAGTACCGGTTGATGTAGTTAAAGAAAAAGCAGATGAGATTAGAATATAAGAAGATGTTCTAGAAAATGTGGTTAAGCCTCAAGAGCCTAGGGACAATACGGAGCTGCCAAAGGCGACTTCTGCTACCTGACGACCCATTGCGACAGAGCGTCCTAAGATAGACCTGCCAAGCCACAATATCAATGCCCAAATACAGTACATGAAAGATCATGCACTCATAGGCAAATTTGTTGGCTTCTGTCCTACTGAGAAAGCTTTGCATGGTTGGATAGCCTCCAAATGGAATCCACAGGGACATGTCACCCTTCAGTTAGGGCCAAAAGGATTTTTCAATGCCATTTTTAACTCTACTGAAGATAGAAATCAAATCTTAGATGGAGGTCCTTATTTTTCAACTCAACAGGCCTTTATC
Source organism: Pinus albicaulis (assembly GCA_034641835.2). Lineage (NCBI taxonomy): Eukaryota > Viridiplantae > Streptophyta > Pinopsida > Pinales > Pinaceae > Pinus > Pinus albicaulis. The sequence goes on from CM076575.1 coordinate 132,502,622, forward strand.
TCAGAGATTGGGTTGAAATATTTAATCTAGATAAAGAAGACTTCAATTGGGCACCGGTATGGATCAGGATGTACTCCCTGCCCCTGGAATATTGGGATGAAGAATCGCTAAAGGACATCAACAATGGATTAGGAGAGTTCATAAAGATTGCAGAGGAAACCAAGCTCAGAAGATACACTTCATATACCAGAATATGCGTCTACATGCATTATGACTTTGAATGGATACAACCCATAGATTATGAACATGTCCTATTTCGATGTAGAAAATGCCATGCTCATGGACATCTCTTTTGAGATTGTCCTTTAAATATCACCACCAAACCTAATGTCACCACGGAAACCTCTGATGCAGAGGGGTTTACAAAATTTCCCAACTGCAAAAAACATCACAAGAAACCCCCATCTGCCACCAATATCCCCCATCATACCCCTAACATTCCTTCAACCAGTAACAGCTTTGATATCCTTGCGAAGCAAATACAGCCTGATAGTAATCCTCCAAGTCAACCTGAGATATCATCAATGCCATCCACCTTTGCTCTCTCTACTGATCCCCCCACATCTCAAAAAACTTCAAAAGCTCCTCAAGAAACTTTAAACCCCATTCCTAGTCTTAGTAAGGAAACAGATATAGTAATTTGGAAACCTAACATCATGGATATAGACGGCTCAGCTCCATAGGGCAGTCATCCCAGCCACATGGAAGAGGAACCGAAAAGTATTGATTTGGGAGATCTGGACATATTCAATCTCAAGCAAGCCTGCAAAAATAAAGAGTATGACAAAATAACTTCCAGGCATATAGAAATATTAGACGTGGTTCTCTTTCGAGCACAACAACAATGATCCTTAGGTATACAACCAGGCAGTCATTGGGATGGAAAAAAAATTCTTAAAGAAACCAAGAAAATGGGAAGAAAAACAGATCTGCAAAGAACCATCATCATTGGGGAAATGCTGGTGGAATCTGGAAGATATGCCAAGCTAACTTAGTTTTTCCAGTCGCTAGTCAATAGTTCTCAATGAAGCTCACCTCTTGGAATATACGAGGACTAAAGAGTCCTACGAAATACAGAATTATTAAAACATGATTCAACACGAGAGATCTGAAGTATTTTTCATGTGAGAAACCAAATGCAATAGTAACACCCTTGGCTCCATCATCTCCAGATCTTGGCCAGGATGCCACTCCGTTTTTGTTGATGCCTCAGGTGCTTCGGTCAGCCTAGTTATCGCATGGGACCTGCAAGACATCTCGCTCACTTATGTACATGCCTCAAACAACCTCATTCAGGCCCCATTCCATCTCATAGGCTCCAACATTCATGTTCACCTCACTAATGTCTACTTCCCTCAAGACCCTTTGCAAAAAATCGTGCAGCTCAACACTATGGAAGCTCTCAATTCAAACAGAACTCATCCACTTTGGATCATGGGTGGGGACTTCAATATGATCACCAAGCTAAAAGAAAAGAAAGGAGGACGATCCAAGTTGGATTTGGAAAGCAGCTACTTCAAGGAATTCATCCAAATAAACTGGCTAATCGGCTTTCCTTTCTCTAATGGCATGCACACATGGAACAATAAGCATTCTGGATCTCAGCAAATTGCTTCCAAGCTAGATCGCTTTCTCATATCGGACAATGAAATTCACTTAGGAGGAGATATTTACTCCTCCATTCTGCCACTTTCAGGCTCTAATCATTGGCCCATTTAACTTCAATGGTTGCGACCTGGGGACTCCACCAAACAACCCTTCAGATTTGAAGCTTTTTGGGTCACACATCCCAATTTCAAACGTATGGTTACCAATGCTTGGAAAAAATTCACTCTTCCTGCTGGCTCCAAAATGTACCAATTCCAGCAACAACTCAGAAACCTAAAAATACAGATCAAGAAATGGAATCACTCTACTTTTGGGAACATTTTCCAATAGAAAAAAGTTTTAGAATAAAACATGTATGAACTTCAACAACGTATAATCAACTAAGGAAGAATTGAGTCTCTATAAAATCAGGAAAAAAACCTTCTCATTCAGCTGGAAGAAAGAAGAAAGCAAGAGGAAATCCTCTGGAAGCAGAAATCCCGAATAGATGGTTAAAAGAATGGGAAAATGTTACACAGTAATTTGTCACCGTCCCTACCATTTCCCGTCCCGCACAATGGAGGACCCATTTTGTGACCTGTGAACATTGTCATGCCTTGAAACCATCATCAATTCATTCCTCTAAACATGAGCTTTAATTGCCCTTAAGACATCCCCTTACAAAAATCATGAAAAACATCCCTTTTTGCATTGGCGTGGGCAGACAGTTCAGTACTCGCGCCAATGGGGAAGATCCTGCAAAGAGGTCGCGCCAACTGGCGCTCTGTCCCAGAGCAGTAGTCGCGCCACCCAATTTAAGGACTGTTTTTTAAATAAAGATGGCGGAAGTTGAGTTCCAACAAACTCAGAAACCATTGCCTATCTTGAGTTGGGAGGTTTGGCTGCGGGAGTTCTATGGAAGGGAAGTGGTTTTGCCACCTCCCATGGAACCTTCCTTTTTGATAGGGCCAATCCCATAATAATAGCTCTTTAAAAAATGAAACCAGGTTCTCGGAGCATAGTTCCTCCACTTGTGTCGAGCTCCTAAAAACAATGAAACAAGCTGTTTGAGGATAGTTCTTTTAAGTGTGTCAACCTCGTTAAAATAATGAAACACGAGCATGTTCAATTCGACTTTATGTTTTGAACCTTCACTCCATTTTCAATGGACTGAAGCTTGGGGGGCATGCACCTCGAATTGAGACACCATGCTGGGGGGCATGCCCGTCTTCCTCATTTCAAGCATTGTTTGCATGTGTGTGTGTTCATGTGTGCTTTTAAGCTTGCATAAAAATGAAATGTGTGAGTAGACACATTGTGTGAATACATTTCGCATTGGGTCGTTTGTTATGTAACTGATACATCAGATTACATTTGTATTAGACATTTGCATGACATATAAAAACATCATCACATGTAAAAGATCCATCCAAAATAGTCATATGTATATATATATATATATATATGTGTGTGTGTGTGTCGAAATGTTTGCACAGTGTGCATCACGAAACTCAAAAAATATGCATAATCGTCTTAGTACATCCGGAGACGGTATGTCTCTCAAAAAATAGGTGTGGTATAAATCCTAGGGACTAATCCGCATGGTGCTCATGATAGCACGTGACTGCACGCACTAAGCGCCTCAAGATTCGGTGGATGCGACTCAGAACTCCCACCGTGTGGCGCTGGTATGCCATCGGTACGTCTGCTAGCCGGGCATAGTCTGGAATCCCGTGGGCAATCCCCTCGAGGTTCTGGATCAGCTCCTCTCCTCCGGTGCCTTCTCCCTGAATCTCAGGGGCGAGTTGTGTCCTCTGGGAGATTGGAGACATCCCAGCTGGTCTCTCAGGTCCCACATCTGCATGCATATATGATTGTGTTAGGACGAATGTGTATTAACAAAAAAAAACATATAAATATAAAATAAAAAAACATGAGGTCTTACCCAACTCCTCGTCCCAGTCGTCTCCTTCTGGCAGTGGGAGATCTGGGTCCCCGGTAAAGTCAGTTCCTGCATAGGGCCAATCTTCCATGACAATCAACTGGCGCCGTAACCACCTAAAAAACTCCGGCCTCTAAGACATCTGTTGGCCACCTCCAAATCTGGGCATCAATGCTGCCCAGCGAGCCATTCTTGGCTCTCGTGGTATCGAATCTACCACTGCGGCCCCTTGGCCCTGGAAGATTGGTAAGCGTTCCAGAATGAACGATACCAAGATGGAACCATAACCGAACTGTTTTAGTTTTCCCTGTTTGCATTTGGTGAGCTGCCTTTTCATGTTGATTGTCACTGCTGCTGCCCAGTTGAACAGTAAGGGACCCATGCATTCTGAGGCCAGCAGGAGTTGGGCCTTTGTGGCCTCGTACGGAGCCTGCGACCCAGCAGCCCGCGTGATGGTATGGAGAACCACTCTCAATGCCAGATCAGGGATAGTGTGGATATCCACCTTCTTGCTTCCTGATCCTGTTTGTGCCCCTCGGCACACCCGTGCCATCACTTCTTCCATCTTCTCCCCAGATGGTCTGCTTCTAGTCAATACAGGGATTGGACCTCTGCGGGACAATCCAGTGATGAAATAAACATCGGTGACCTCCAGTTCTAATACCTGGTCTCGTAACTTGAACACCTGTTCATGTTCGTCCCAGATACTGATTAAATACTGGAGGAGCTCGGGCTGAGCTCGTAAACATGGTGTGAGGAAGAACTTTTTCAATCCACAGTTTCTAAGTGCATTCATGCAAGCTTGGCTTTACATGGCTTGTTCATCCTCTTCTCCGTGCTCTCGTTCTTTCCATTCAATTGTCATTTTGAGTGATTACCTACATTCATATGATCAAAAACCCTTAGTTAGATCTCTGATGAGCTTCAAATTCCATGCAATTTGGTCTAAATGTCGGAATTTTGGGCGATTTTTAGGTTCGGCCGCTGGCGCGAGCCCTTTGTAGGAAAGAACTCATTGGCGCGGGTCCGTGCCCGATACCCGCGCCAATGGGCGCAGCCCTAAAATTATAAAAGTGGCCACATAGAACTGATTTTCAAGGGAAAATTATTAAACAATGAATGAAAATGAAGAGCAAGGGAACGCCTCTTACCTGTGACAGACGAGAAGCTGAATGGAAAACTTGATTTGTCACAATCACTGTCAGAAGTTTCTGCTCCGAATGGACCATTGTTGCTTTTTACCAAGGTAAATAGTAAAAGTAATTTTATTTTTACCAATTTGACATATTTATAACTTTTTCGACGTTAAATGAGTTTTAAAAGTTATTTTTATCAAATATTTGCATACGTTATGTCGAAAATGGATTTTACGCTTGCTTGGTATGTGCAGCAACAGGTTTTTGCGACTTAAACGATGGAAACGAGTTGTATTTTACTTTTGGACTGAGGTAAATACAGAAAAAGTCAACTTAGATCATCTTTCAGCTCTTTTCCGACTCTCTAAACATGAAAAGATTGCCGAGGCCCTTGTCGTTTCGATCTCGTTAAAATGGACACGAATCGACATTCACCCAGTATAAGTTTAACCCTTTTTCGGGCTGGGATGGATTGATTACGAAAAAGGAATACCCTAGCCTATCGCGGCTAGGAGGTTTTCCTGGATATTGTTTTCTACCTTTTCGGATCTGGGGAACTATTTACGAAAAGGGACCTTTGGAGTTTTCTTTTCCGCTGTCTTTTCAAACTCTCTTTGAATGAAAAAGAACGCCGAGTTCCATCTTGGGAGACTTCGTTAGAAACTTAATGACATGAATCTAGTGAAAAGGCGTTCTCAGGATTCCTCATCACAGGACTCGTTAAATGCACTAGGATGAATTCGCCCGAAGGGCGGACTTATATCACAAGCATATGCTATCCCCTTTAAGCTTGTTATAAAAAATAATTGGGGTACTCGCCAGAAATGGTGGGGGAAAAATGGAACCATCGTCGTTGTCGTCGGCAGTATGTCGCTCTTGAACATGGCACTTGTCTGCATTCGTGTCGGGTTGGGGACATCTCATCTCGTTTCTTCACTTTTCCTCCGTGGGTTTGGATAATTCCTTTTGACCTCTCATCTGCTCATTGCCTCGTCAACATGACCTCTGATCCGTTTATGTCAAATACTGCCAAGTCCACTGTCGTGCCGTTTATATGTTCAAGAGAAGTTGGCCTCTGCAAATATCAACCTTCCTCTGATTCTCATACGATCCTGATTCACAAAAAAAACATCATGTTCCTCTGTCTCGTGTCGATGATGTGGGAAACATTATGGCCCACCTTCGATCAAGGTCACTTCCTGTCGACTTCAGCTCATTATCCAGGAAGTTGGTCTAGAGACTCCTTATGGTACCTTGGAGCTTGCATGCCTCAATGGCAGGTTCGTCGCATTCGACGTGAGGTTTACATCATTGACCTCCGATCGAGTGATTCTGCGGGTGTTCGACGTCAACTCATTTATTCGCACGCCGTAGATTGTACCTGTAGTACCTTGAGGACCATTGTCATTATTGTTGGTTTCTCTCGCGTCTGTTAACAACTTTCATCATTGGCTGGTAATCAGACGATGTTCTTGCATGTTCGACTTCAGCTCACATATTCACATGCCTGAACTTGTACTTTGTTTGGGTCGAGATGGAGCGCAAGACCCTGGATTGTGTCTGTTGTAATCCAGGCTGTGATTGTGGATTATTATCATTATGTACATGACTCACTGATTGGATGGCTGCGACCATACCTGAGTCTATTTGTTTGATCTTAGTTGGATGGTTGCGCCCATACCCTAGATCCGGATTATAGCATACTCTGTTTCGGATGGCTGCGTCCATACCACTTATACATCATGTACTTGAAATAGCAGTTGTATCTTTCTGCGCAGGTTTTCCGACGGCGGGCCTTCAGTTGAACATGTTCTCGTAAAGCATTTCACCCCTCTCTCTCTCGGGCCTCATACTTTAGGGGGCATCTGTTACACAGTAATTTGTCACCGTCCCTACCATTCCCCGTCCCGTACAATGGAGGACCCATTTTGTGACCTGTGAACATTGTCATGCCTTGAAAACATCATCAATGCATTCCTCTAAGCATGAGCTTCATTTGCCCTTAAGACATCTCCTTGCAAAAATCATGAAAAACATCCCTTTTTGCATTGGCACGGGCAGACAGTTCAATACTCGCGCCAATGGGGAAGATCCTGCAAAGAGGTCGCGCCAACTGGCGCTCTGTCCCAGGGCAGTAGTCGCGCCACCCAATTTAAGGACTGTTTTTTAAATAAAGATGGCGGAAGTTGAGTTCCAACAAACTCAGAAACCATTGCCTATCTTGAGTTGGGAGGTTTGGCTGCGGGAGTTCTATGGAAGGGAAGTGGTTTTGCCACCTCCCATGGAACCTTCCTTGTTGATAGGGCCAATCCCATAATAATAGGGATCCCAACTCCGTCCTTCCCCATCTATAAAAGCTTGCTCAATCCCATGGAAAGCTAGTCTAGAAGTGCCTAAGCTTTGAATCTCCATATTCCCAAGAGCCTTCGTGCTGTAAAGAGCCCTCTTTTTCCCTTAAGGCCGACTCAAGTAAGGAGACTATTGTCGAGAGACTCTGGAGAGGTTTGCCCTTTCCCTGGCGAGCTTTGCGAGACGTGGACGACTGGAGACCCATCCGAAGGAGACCGCGACGTCAGAACTTGGTTGTAATCTCTCTTCGTTTGATTATTTAATAGATGATTACGATTATGGTTCCACTCTGTTTTCCATCATGTTAATATGAGTAACATCCTTTCTGACTGATGTTTAGTTACGTATGCCAGATTTTATGCTTGTATCTGTTTGTTTCTTCCATGTGCAGGTGTTCATCCGCGGAGATCGTGGAGGGATTGTGATCTGCCGAGGCTGAGGAACGGAGACGCTTCTTCTTCAGATTATAGCATTGGAATCCAAGTAGGCTTCTATCTTAGTCTTTTTCATTCGTAACTAGGAACTTGCATCGTAACATTGTTTGATTGTTGCTAGACCCCTGCTGGGCTAGTAGGGATCGCCTCTATCTGCAGAGGGGATTTACCTCCTCAACAGAAAGGAATACCAAATTATTTCATCGCTCAACCATT